>PVIR01001704.1:0-33288 GCA_004026965.1 Petromus typicus | reverse complement strand
CACAGAGTTTTAATACTATGTAAACTAAGTGAGTAGCATTTGTATTTTCAATGACCTTCACACCTTAGTTGTATTTAGCTAAATCCTATGTTAGTCTTCTCTCAGCATCTGTACATCAAAATCTCCAATCCATTTCATTTATTTCAATGCATAAAATAGTTTATAAATAATTCCTGGACCATAAATGCAAAAGACAATGAAAAAGTATTAATCCACCCAAAAATCAAATGGCTAATGAAAAAAGATGCATTTATTACATTCAATGCAAACATATACTTTGTGAATACATAATTTTCAGATTATTGTAAAGAAAATGTGGTGGCAATAAGAAAATACCATCTGCATTGAATATCCTTGAATGAATAACAAGGGATGGTGAGGTTGCATACGACTATATTACAGGAAAAAGTACCATCTTGGTATTGACAGAAAACAAGATGGTAAAAGATACCAAGTGCCAATGCTACTACTGTTCCAGAACCTCAGTTCTGCCCTTAGATTTCCACGCTCTTGTCATCCCCTCTATCTTCCCGGCACAGAGAGGATCACCTGCGCAACTCTAGAGGCAGAATCTCCAAACACTGGAGAGAGCCCAGAAAACTCAAGGGCTGGGGCTTAGAGAACACACCCCAAAACGTGATGATTTTGAGCATGATGAGCAACTTGATTTAAAGAAAATGAAAAAGCCTTAAAAGCAAGCAGAGGGCTGGGGATTTAACTCAGTGGTTCCGGTGCCTGCCTTGCAAGTGCAAGGACTCATGTGCTATCCCCAGGAACCACATACAACAATGCCAGGCGTGGAAACTCACGCCCACCAGCAATCAAAACCACATCCCACAGTGCCAGGTGTGGTGGATCACGTCCTGTAATGCCAGCACTCGGGAGGCAGAGGCAGGAGGATTGCTGTGAGTTCAAGGCTGAGCTCAGGGCCAGCCTGAACTACAAAGCGAGATCTTGCCTCAAAAAAAAAAAAAAAAAAAGCAGAAAATCAATTATATCTTGTTTCTCATCTGCTGAATGCAGGCGGAAGCTCTCCACAAATCTCCCCTGAAGTCCAAACCCCCAAGGAAAAAATGAGGTTTTTTTCTCCCTCTTATCACAGGGAGAGACAGACAAGGCTTTCAGCACACCGGATGCACAGAACTCCAGATACCCAGCGCTGCCTGCTTTGTGGAGAATCGTTTCTGATCCACTGTCTGTTCTGCGTCCCTGTTAGACTTTGTCTCCAAGCCCTCTGACTCCTTCCCAAGTCAATGCCTGCCCATCGGTTCCCCTATCATCCTCTTTCCTGTAGAAAAGAATTTCATGATTTCAGAATCATGTTGAGCTCTTGGTTAATGATAGTACGATGACTGTTGTTTCTCTTAGATGTGATTTTTTCCATTTTGTACATTAATAAAGTTTTATCATTTTTCTCCCATTTATCTATCCTCTATCATAAAGTAGCAAAATTGCCATTTTAACATAAAACTGACTAATAAAATGCATTCTTAGGATTATATTATGAATTATTTAATTTTTTAATCTTTCAAACTGGGACCATAATATTCATTTATTACATTTGGATATTTTGTATAACTTTGCTTTGATGGTTGAAGAGATATAATCAAAGTTGATCATTTCTGCAAAAGCTTATAAAATATAAGCTAAAATGTCTGGCATTATGGGATTTAAAGATATTTCAGAAGGAAAGTTAGTATCTAGTGCAAAAAATAATTCACTCTCTAGCTAGGCAATAGCAACTGAGATACCGATGTCAAATTAGAAGCAGGAGTGAATACCCAACATTTTGTTGTGGCCAAGAACAAACCTAGCATCAAAAGCAATACAAAGAAATTCCATAAATTTCTGGTAGAAAGATGGGGTAAAACTCCTGAAAAAATTAAGAAACAAAATTGAAATTAAAATGCGAGCTAAAGATGTGTCAGGCAAAATTACATTTATATAAAAGTCTACCATTTATTGGTCTGTTCAGTCAATAAGATAAAACCTCAAATAACAGAAATTTTACTTTTAGTATTTTCCTTTTCTTTCAACCCAGTCTCCCCCTTTTTCTTTACTGAGACCAAGAACCACGTAAATCACAATAGTTTGTTATTTTCTTTGAAATTAGAGGTGCTAAGGAAAATCTTCTACTTTAGCCACTTGTGTTGGGAAGAAGGCATCCTTGGAGTCATCAGAATAGACGTTGAGAGTCAGTAGGTGGAGATACCAGTCCTGTTCTGCCACTTACTGTCATGTTAGATGTTTCACCTTCAATGCCCCAAGGATTAAATGATGTCACATATTAACTGTGTTGCAAAATTAAAATAGAGTCATATAAAACATTTCACTGAAATAACAGTATCATACTTTCAGATTTGCCTGCAGTAGACCTTTTCTAACTTTCTTTGTGAGTTACAGTGCTACTGACAGCCATCAACATGGAGGTAGGAAAACAGGAATCCTGAAATACTTTCAATGGTTAATATATGCTATAGTGGTGCTTGTCCTGCAATGAGCTCACTAAGTCTATAGAAGCTTATTTACTGCATAGATGTAATAGATTCCAATAAATAACTATAGAAGACTGATTTCAACTAACTTTGTGAAATTAACTTATATAGCTTGGAACAGGCCATTGACTTTCCACTTTACTTTCCTTCTTCATCATCTTTTCAAGAACTATATATGTGTGTGCCAGGAATTTAGCTCAGTGGTTCTGGCACCTGTCTTGTAAATTCAAAGGCCTGAGTTCAATCCCCGGTAACTACATACAATACTGGGTGTGGAGACTCACACCCAGTAGCAATCAGTATCACATACGACTGTGCTGGGTGTGGTGGCTCATGCCTGTAATCCCAGCACTTGGGAGGTAGAGGCAGGAGGATTGCCGTGATGTGAGGTTTGAGGCTGAGCTCAGGGCCAGCCTGCACTACAAGGCAAGACCCTGTCTCAAAAAAAAAAAAAAAAAAAAGGACTATATACGTAAATAGGAAGATATTTAGCAAAGAAATGTGTAACATATACTGATCGAAAGCAAAACTTTCCTTTACTGCTGATGGGGAAGTAGTTGGAAAATTCTATAGCTTTGCTTTACAGTATGAATTTGTATCACCCCCAAAATCGAATGCTTCCACTCTAACCTTAAATTCCACTTTACAGGAAGGTGTACCTTTTTACTCAACAAAGCCCTGTCGCATTAGGCAATTGTAAGCTTGACACCTGACTTCACTTTAACAGCACCTGCCTGGAACATCATTAGCAGGCCATTTTTGTAAAGGACTTCCATACTGCCCAGATGGCATGCTTCCTGCCAGACACGCAGCGATGTATCCTGGAATCCAGCCAGAGTGTCTGCAAACATGGTGAGAATTTCAAGACAGGCATCTGGATGGAAGGAAAATGTTCTTTTTCCTCGAAACCATGTATGCACATCTGTTTAAATCTCTTCCTGACTTTTCTTTGCATTTTTTTCTCTTCAGCCATCCTAGATTATTAATATAATTTCAAAATCCATAACCTGATTTCTGTTTGGCTTGTGGTATCTATGTACCACACACATACACTTATGGAGATCCCCATTCAACTATATTAAATTTAGATTAGCAGGTAGTTCTTTGGGTGGGTCACACACCATTTCATTGACACCAATAATCTATCAAGTATGAATGAACACAAAGTGTCAAGGTTAGAGTCAGCACTTATACTTGACCAAATTCTCCACCCCCACTCAGGGTTACACCTTGCTTTCCAATTGTCCCGGCATTCCTCATTTATTCCTTTGGTCTCTAGGAATAGAAGTTCTGGGTTTTAAGGCAGCAGTACCCTGTTCTAACTCACAAGATGTTGCATGGTGCTGAGGCAAACAAAATCTGTTCAAAGGGTTGGAGACATAGCAATTAATGCACTAAAGGCTTTGCTCTCATGAAGTCTGTATTCAGTAAGAGGAAAAGATCAGTAGATAATCAGCTTGTAGCTAAGAGGAGAAACAACACTACTTAAAAGAGTAGAAACCTAGGTGGGGCTATTTTATTTAAGTGAATCAAGAATTTCCGCTAGGAGGAAATGGAAACCTAAAACAAGTGAGAAAAACATGAACATGTGTATGGTGGCAACACCTTCCAAGCAGTGCATGGGGGATACAAGGCCTGAGTGTAAGAAGATGAGGTGGGGGGCGGCCAGCAGGAATTGGTGAGTGGCCAGAGATGAGGATGTTCAGGAAAAATGCTGGCACAACAGACATGACTAGTGTATGGTTTGACTTCAGTGTGCCTGGAGGCCCAAAGGTTTGAGGAGGTTATTTCAATCCATTTCAGCGTTTTGTAGATCAAATCCAAACCCGTGGGCTATGTTTGATCGTGGATCACAGCCACCAGTTGGAATTTTACATTTTCAAAAGTCACCATGAACCATTTATTAATTAATCTGATTTGTATTCTAAAGTAACCACTGTGGCTGCACGGTGTGTGCCAAATTGATTACACACAGTGGCAGAAGAAAGGAAAACAGGGAAGATGCCTATTTCACGCATGAAATTCCCTTAAATACTTGGAGAAGTTTGGTCAGGTTTACTGCATTCCTCTGTCCTCCTGCCCACCCACCCAGCACTTCCAGTGCCATTTGGAAAAGTCTCTGTTCCGCACAGATTTATTAATAAAATTATTTTTTTGAAATTTGCAGGTGGTATTTAATTTCGAACATGTTCATCAAAATTATTTTGCACATAATCATCATGTTTTAATTATTTTATATAATTGGATAATTAGACACAAGAACATAGGAAACTATACAACTTAGATTCCTAATATAATTATTTACAAGCAACAAGTTTTTGTATCATCAAAATAACATTTCATTGAAATGTTCTGCTGAATTTTTAGATATATAACTTTTTAAAGAAAGGAACAGTAAAGTAATAATTAATGTTCAAAATTAATTTTAAAATATAGAGCTGCAGGAACCAGCCCACAAGCTGAGCTCAAACCTGATGAAGGGATGATAAAGATTAAAAAATAGACACAGAAATAACTTGAAATCTGGGGGCCACGAGGCTCATGTCGACATAGACCCCCAAGTGACTCATGCACCTTGTTTCTCTCAGATCCAGACATGAGCAATTAAAGCTCCACACGATTCATCTTCTCCCACCTACCTCTGTGCTTCTCCACGTAAACGACTTCACCTCAGGTGTTGTCCCCTTTCCCCACAGTGTGTCAGACACTCACCTGTCCTGCTCATTGCTCACCAGGGAACACATCTGATCTCCAAATAAAGCATATGTAGTAAGAATCACAATGAGGCTTTTTACCATACATTGAAATCTCATGGCCAGAAAATTACTGAGGATAGGGCGAGCACAAAATATGAGTCTGAAATCCTTGATCTGCCCTTGCCTCTCTGAAAGATACCCTACTCTAACATTGCTTACTTCTCTATACAATACTCAGAAAATTTAAGTGGTTTTATGCATTATTTAAATAAGCTAGGCTGAACAACATCAAGAGAAGTGCTGAGTAGATAGTACTTTTAAATCTCCAAAAATAAAGGATACACAAATAGAAATCAAAAAACACACAAAAAGTTCAGTCAAATTTCAGAGCGAATTATTTTGAACAGGCTCTTTCATTTTATAACAGAAGTATAATCTTCAGTTTCTCCTACAGATAATGTCTAATAATTTAAATTTTGTCATTAATCTGTGGTACATTGTTTAAATTTTTTAACAAGGAGCTATTCAGGGCACAAAAATGATTTTCTATTTAGCTTTGTTTATAAAGTCATCTGTAGTGCTTCACAAACACTCAAAAATTGTAAGTTATAGAATTGCTATCGCAGGAATCCCAGTTACCCCTGGCATTCTACGAGGATTGTTACTAGTTTGAGGTACATTTTGATTGTTCTTTTAACAAACAAAAGACCAAGAAAAACGTTCCTCCATATGTCTGTGCTTTCCCCTTTCTAGTACAGGATGGCTTTGTTAAAAGTCCCACCCTTACCCTCCCTTCTTATGTCTGTTTCTAATGTAATCAGTGAAAATTTACAACTGTCATCTTTATAGGTCTATTTCTGGGTGACTTCCTGGGAAGACTTGACTGGTAAATTCCAGAAGAAATCTCAATTGTAATGAAAAAGTAAATAGAGTGTATTTGTCACTATGGACAGATGGCTTTTTTGTTGGTGGGTTTTTTTTTTTCTTTAAAACAAAAAGTTTACATTTTCATGAGTATATTGCAGCTACTAACTGAAGAAAATATGTTTTTCAAAAAGAACAAAAGATGTTTTCTCCAAACCAGAAAAGACTAAAGAGCTTATAAGACTTACACTTTAACATTAAATTGGAATCCATATGGCCTGTTATTGCCAATTAATGTACTTATTTTGTGTTTTAGAATCAATGTCCTAATTCATGTATAAAATAGTGATCGTGAAAGAAATAAAAGCAGGATTTTTACAGTGTATACTGCCCACATGAACAGAAAGGGAGTCACAGAAAAGAGCTTTTCTAATTGGCTCAATTTCTAATTCTCTACTTAATACGCATACATGTTCATGTGTTTAATTAGATACTTAATTATGATTTTCTTAAATTGTGAAATAGCTACATTCTATATACATATCATGATCACACTCAACATTGACAATTTGTATCAGTATATGACATGACTTAATTCTCATTTTTTTATTTCCCTACCCACCCTACAACCTCCACCCCCAGCATACATAAACTTTGTTTCCATTTCTAATTATTATTTTTAAAAGTACCTCATCTGGAATATAACTCTACTGAGAAATAAAGTTATAGTAATTGTATATTAAAAACTCAACTAGCATAAAGGGATTCCTAGATTATTAAAACAATAAATTTTCAATTTACAATATAAATATGTAATATCTGACAGATAAATAGTTAATACTAAATCTATATGAGGTTATTAGATATAGGCATGGTGTAATTAATCACCTTTTCACTTCATCATGTAATATATGAAAATTTCAATTAATAGAAAATTAAGATTCCTATTTAAAAATACTAACATTATGATCAATGATTTAAAAATATAATCAATAGGATCAGTAAGATATTCGAGTGTATTAGTAATTAACAATATACAAATTAAAATATATATGTTTTAGGTTCCAAATAATTAAAAAGTATTTTAAGAATTAAAATTATCATGTCTTTGAGCAATAGAGCATAAATCTTAAAAATAATTCTGTGTTCCAAATAATCTAGTTCTAACAAAATGACATCATGGGAAAAATTAGATTTTACAAGAAGCTGTGTGAAAAAATGGCTCAATAGTATTTAGGGAAAACATACAAAAGAAAAAACAACCAGATATCTAAAAGGAAAAGATTTATTAAGTACAAAAATTAATGCGTGTAAAAGAGCACTGCTTAGTATTCATTAAATATATTCCTATTATTAAAAAATTCAGCTTACAAGGTAATACTGTTATATTTCTGCTCTTATTTGAGTTACATTTGTACAGAAATGTGTTTTCTACAACTCATTTTATACAAAAATTTCTCATATATACTCAAAAAACAAAAAGCATCCCTGAAAGAGCATTATCTGAATATAAATTAATATATCACTAATAATACTGGCTAAATCTATGTGAAGATTCTGGGTAATAGGGGTCACAATCATCCTCTTTTCAAATAACCAGTTGGGGGCTGGGAATTTAGCTCAGTGGTTCTGGCACCTGTCTTGCAAGCGCAAGGGCCCGGGTTCAATCCCTGATAAATACAAAACAATACTGGGCATGGAAACTCAAGTCCAGCAGCAATCAGCACCACATACCACAGTGCCAGGCATGCTGGCTCACACCTGTAATCCCAGCACTCGGGAGGCAGAGGCAGGAGGATTGCTGTGATGTGAGTTGGAAGCTGAGCTTAGGGCCAGCCTGAACTACAAAGTGAGACCCTGTCTCAAAAACAAAAAACAAAAAACAAAAAAAAAAAAAACTTAAAAAAAAAAAAACCTTACAGTTTTCCAATGTGCTTCTGTCATTTCTTTGGCAGAAAATTTTTCAAGGAGTGAAGATGAAGCAAAATTTTATTATCATTATTAATGAAATAATTTATTTATTAACTTACATAATTTATGACGCAACAGTCAAATAAGACCGTGACTTGTTAAAACATTTAATTTAAGGATAGATCACAAGTCCAACTGGTTATTTGTTTTTTTGTTTTGTTTTGTTTTGTTTCCTCCTGCCTCTGCCTCCCTGGGACTGGTACTGGAATTACAAGTGTAATTCAGTTGATAGTACTTCTATAAAATATACAGTGCCATGAGATTGCTTCTGTCTTTCTACTGAACAATGCACGAGATATTTTTAAATAATATCACTTTAAATAACATAATTTGTCTGCTCTATATTTTAACACCAACACCAATTTAGATGTCATCATAATTACTATATTCTAATTTTGTAAATAAAAAGTATAATTTCTCCGAAAACAAATAAGAGTTAAACAAATAATTTAACTGAAATTAAGAGCTTACATAATAGTTTAAGTATAAAATTTGACAAAAGTAGAGAAGCCTCATAGTGTCAAAATAATTAATGCGAGTTTTAAAAGGCTGAACTCCAAAGCAAGACCTGTCTCAAAAAAAAAAAAAAAAGTTTAGTGTAGCAATTTTATGCTTCATATAATTTTTGTTCTTTATCCACAACCTCTGCATTTTTCTCTAAGAGCTAAAAGCAGAAATGTTGTGAGACTCATGACAAATTCTAGCCTGTTACTCAGCTACCCTGGCAGGATATAGGCACAATATTTTCTAATGACCAATACACTTTTTAAAACAGTACTAACACACCAATTTTGCAATTTTTAAATGTTTACAATATCAATCTAAATACTAAATTATCAATACTTATAAATTTTTTTCTAGATTCTTTTTACTGAAATAATGTCACGAAGTTCATAGTTATATGCAGAAAATGAAATTATCTCTCAAGGAATTCAAAGAATTATACCAACTAAATATTTGTATTTGATATGTAAAGCATCATCTTACACTCTAAATACCACTCTCCTCAAAATCTGAAAGAATTTTTGTAGCAACATTTACTAGAAAATAAGGCACGAGATAAATGGCTCATTCCTAAAAATCACCAAAGTGTATTTTGAAGTAGAGCGAATAAATTTCTGAAAGTATTTCCAGTCACTGACAGGGTACTCTACTGTCTTGTTACTGATTTGGCTTTGACTCTATAGTTTCACTTTCTCTAAACAGAGAAAGTACTTATCATCATAAATATTCCAGATTTTTTTAATGTCTCTGGAAACTAGTAACATAGTAATATATAATCTTTATTATTATGATTTATTTTGTTTTTCTATCTGTCCTCTAATCTTCCTACTATCAAAAAGAAAGTCCATACTGAATTCTACAAGTCAACCTCTGTGTTTTTTTTTATGTAATATAAGCAAGTAAGTCATTAAAACTTATTTTAAAACTATTTTAAATGCATTTAATTCATTTCTAAAAAGCAAAATAGCAAACTCAGGTCTTATCCATAATGGCTGAAAGAGAAAATATAAGCTGACAGGCCCAAGAAAATAGGTGGGGAAAAAGTAATTGTGATCATGTTATCAAAGAGATAAACATATGTAGATCAATTTTTGAGAAAATATTGTGGCATCATTTTTCTTGAATCCTGCCAGGAAAAAAAATCACTCTGTGACTCCATACTCTTTTCACACACTATAGAAATGATCCCTGAAAGTATAGCCTTTCCATTCTCTTTTCAGAGCAAAGAGTACCCAAACTCTCTTACACAGGCTCCAACGTCTGAGAAGGAAATACATGAAAATGGTGTGTACAAAGACCCACGGTACAGTAAGACCCCTGTGAAAATAAAAACAAAAAAAATCATTTGTTTGTTTTTTGCTTTTGGTTTTCAGGGAGTTGTTTTGTTTTGTTTTAGACTTCTGGTACTTCCAGAGCAAGTTCAACCCTGAGAATATATGACACTATCTTAATTTTCCTGATAGAATTTTAATTTTAGAAAAATAGTGGGATATTATTTAGCTCACCTCTGTATCTCACTTTGAAGATAAAATACTGCAAAATGATAACAAGTGCTTCTAAGTAATATTACTCAGCTTCTATGCCAATGTGTGGACAATGTTCATCTACTATGGTCACTGATGTCATCTGCCACAAATAAAATGTCCATTTTGGTCAGCCGTATGATTTTTCCTGTCTTGTCCTATCATATGGAGTCAAATCTTAATTTTAGGACAGCTCTAAATTCTCTACTCGTACATGCTTCACATTTCCTAAAAGTCTTCTCCATGCAGAATTGCTTTCCCCTACTTCCCTCCCACACTACACCGTAATTTTAATGTCTTCCCATTTCACTGCCCATTTCACCTGCTCTTCAGCTACTCCTAAGCAGCCCTTTCCTGTTATTTCTGGAAATTATTTTCCTGTCCAGATGAATTATCCTCTACTTTGTCCCTATTGAACCCAATTTGATTTATATCTTCCCACTTCTCCAATTTGTCAAGCTGTTTTGAATTTAAATCGTATCATACATAAAGAAGTCGGTCCACCCAAGTGGATATATCATCAGCAAAATGCATTTTGCATTCACTCAGGGACTAGGAGAGAAGTGTCTTTTTATGTCTGGAAAGCTTTCAGCCCGTAGTTTTTCTCTAGTGCTAGTTCAGAAACATTACAAACTAAAGTGATAATCTTTATTACACAAAAGAAACTTGTCGTACATGTAACATGATTGTTTTGAATTTCTCAAATTCTCTGTGTCGTGTTGACTAGGTGAAAGAATTCAATCTATTTTTGTCCAATTAATCATTTGAAAGCCAATAAACTCAATACAATAATGAGGCATCAGGAGTTCATTGGATTATTCTTCTCTATTTTTCTTTCTGAGAAATGGGAGGAAGATTGCTGGCAATACTTCCAAGCTGTTTGAAATAAAACATGAAATTGGTAACATAATATGATAAAGTAATAAGTTGGAACTTAGGTGCCCAATGGCTATACAGCCAGACATGACCCAAGAGGAAGCAACTTAATTCCTCACTATTCATACCAAGTTCTCTGTTAGAGCCAGGAACTCTCAGTAGCTTCCTTAGTTTGCATTCCTCATCAAAACTCTGAGCATTCTGACCTTAAAACAACTATGAGATGTACTGTTGTATTAGATACAAACTTTGAAAATCCATAACTATTTTATTTACTTCATACTAGTACTTTTCCTACTTGTATCTTTGGTACATAAAAAACCATGATGAATCAGTGTGACTTCTCTTGTGTAAATTAGAAAAAAATTCTTGCATCTTTATGCTGAGGTGATCTTTCATTTTGCAAGGATTCATTTTTTTCTATCACAATAAAAAGTCTAGAAATGAAAACAATGTCAATGAATCATCAGTGGTAGCATCTGGAGGTGCACAAAGGCAGATCACTAGGAACTTTCTCGAGCCTACATAAGAAAGTCAATTCAAATGAAGGAATCAGAAACCAAAATTATTTACAAAGGATCATTTATTAAACGTTTTCTTTTAAAAATACAAAGACTGTTCTGCATGAATACATTGCATATGAAAAAATAATTGTCTTTATTGAATTTAATTTGAAAGTGTTCAGAATTTTGTCACTCGTCTAGTCAAGGACTCAGCTGTTTTGTCCCTTGTCTCACACCACTGCCAATCAGGAAGAATGTCACATCGTATTCACAACAGCTAACATTCTATAGAAATAAAATCAGACGGTGTCTGCCATACAGCGCTCTTTCTGCAAGTAACTGATTTGCCTATGATCCTAAACTTTTTCCAAGCTATAAGATAGGAAGAATTGAGGAGCTAGGTAAGTTTTATAATAATGTATTAGCAGCAGTTGATAGTAAATGCAACATAAAATTTGTTTTGTCTGTGGTACAAGAATATGTCCTATCAGACTCTACTGTATTTTCCTCTACTTGGACACAAGTAAGCACATACTGATTGTCTCTGAATGACAAAAACGTATAAAAAATACAAGAAGCTGGTTCTGGTTGTCAATGTGAGAGCTTATTTTCTGCAGCTAGTATGAATGCATTGCTAAAATTAATGAAGACAGGAAAATGACTTACAGATAATATATACAGAGTTAAAACATATTTTTTTTTAATCCACTTGGTGACTTCAGGCACTGTGGCTGTTCAGGAAAAAAAAAATCATGGTTTATTCTTGATAGCAATTTAATTTTCAGTGCAAGCAAAAGCAAACACACACCTGCTCACTGCCATACATACAACCAAACACATTGGAGATTTTTGAAACAAGTTCACTCTCCATCTTCGCTGCGGGAGCATCTTTGGTAAGTGGCACTTAGCGGGAACCCTCTAGAAAGCACGCAAGTCGGACTCCAGAGGCCTGCAGTTAATAATAGTAAACGGCACTGCCACGGTCGCCTGTGTGAAAACGGTCCGGGGAGGCTGCCGTCGTGTTCCTTCCTGAGAATGGGGCTGTGCTCTCGCTGGGTATCATAAGTGTGCGTGCTCAGAGCTGTGCTCACTGTCGTGACTGTCTTCGTTGGCTAGAGAGTCCCCCGTGTGCTGGAGGGCGGCGGCCCCGATCCCCGAGAGCTCCGACGGGAGGAGGGTTCCCTTTTTCACATTCACCAGTTCCTTTTCTCGAGCCGCAGCGCCTTGCTGGCCTCCCTTGACCCTCTTCCACTTCATTCGCCTGTTCTGGAACCAGACCTTCACCTGCAGGAGGAGCGGCACACACCACAGAAGAGTGAGTAAAAGGGCAGCTCTCCTGGTGTCCCCAGTAAAAAGCAGGCCAAGGAACGGTTATAAAACAATTCACCATTGGAATGTAATCAAGCTGCAAATTCATAGTCACTTAAAAACTATGGAATATAGTAGTTTCCAAGATAGGGAAACTACTATATATCATACACTCTACAGGTAATATGAAAATAGAAATAAAGGCATATAATAAATAATTTAATATAAATTTAATATAAATAATTTAAACTTCTATGACGTAGAGTGAACAGAGTCTTGGCCTAGGTTGGAGTTTCCCCTTGACCCCAAGTTCTTCTTTGACATCTGGAGGTCAATTCCTGAGCTGATATAAAGCATTTAGGGTGCTGTCCCTGAGAAGCAGCAATGCCAGAGTCACACTGTGTCATTCTAGGCATTCTGTCTTGTGATAAGGTGACTTCCCCCATAAACCCACAAAGTAATTTTTATTTTTATGCATTTATTGTTTGAGAAAGGGTCTCACTGTGTCTTTCAGGCTGGCCTTAACTCACTACATAGCTCAGGCCGGCCTCAAAGTCATGGTGATCCTGCTGTCTCTGCCTCCTGAGTGCTAAGATTACAGCCATGCACCACCACACCTGCCAGAAATCTTTGAAATCATAATCGGAGCCGCATTAGGCAAAGATGCTCACTGATTTGCGTGGGATGGTACCAAATACTCTTATGGGAAAGTGGAAAATGTGTCACACCCTCCTAAGTCATGAACCTCGGCACCGTCCACTCGGCCTCATGGTGCTTTGCCAAGTTTAGCTCACCACTTTCGCTCCAGAAGACCCTCTCTCCTGCAGAACTGCTCTTTAAAAATTGATTTTATTAGTACATTTTATGCATACCTTATGATTACATCAACATTGAGAATTTGTACCTGTTCATGACACATCTTGAAGATCATTTTTCCCTTTCCCTCACCTCCCACAACTCCCCATATACACAGGCTTTGTTTCCTTTTTATTTTTATTTTTATTTTACCATGAATTGTTTTCTTTCTCTTCCTTATTTTCCCTTACCTCCTGTTCCCTTTCCCTTTGAACAGTTTCTTCCTATCACATCCATCATATGTTCTGGACCTTATTTATACCTTTATTTTCTCATACTACAGAAGTGATACAGTATTTACACACCTGCGCTCTTATTTATCCTTCAGCTCATAGCACTTTTATTTTACTGTGAAAACATAGATTGAATAATTTCCCAAGAAAGATGGTCATAATAAAAATTATAGTTATTAAATGCTACTACTAGACTTATTAAATCCTAGTACTCAGATTCTATATGGTAAAATTCATATCAACTCTGTAGAGATATTTTTCTTCTCAAAGCCTAATTAGATTTGCCTAATAGATTTAATGTATGTGTGTGTTTTAATTAAAAATAAAGAATGCATTGAATGACCATCAGTTTCAGAGCAAAGGATATTACTGTTATCACTGTATCTTGTTTATGGGGGAATCCAGTCTCTTCCTACTGCTTTTCTCATCATCAGCTGTCTTCCTTTTACATCGTATTTTTCTCTCCATCTTATCTGAAGTTAACACAAGCCTGAATTGTAGATATAGAAGCTTTCGAAAATAACACTCTCGTATAAAGTTACAACTTAGTAAATATCCTTTATATTTATCAAAATAGAGTATTCTTAACTACAGACTTTCTCTTGGTCTATATTAATGACTGACTACTTCTTTTTATTACTGTATACTATTCCAAAGGCTTTCATTATAGAATATTTATCCATTCTACTGTCCAGGCATACTGGAAAGAATTTTATTCTGATTTTCCCTTTTCTATAAATGCTGCTTCTGGAGACATTCTAATACTTGTGCTGCACTATACATGTTGTAGACTTCCCTGGTTATATAGCGAAGAGATACATCAATGAATGAAATCATACAATTTTACAGAAATAATTATAAAAGTTTGTTTTCCAAACATATGTCACTTTAACTCCCCATACACTATAGTGACAACTCTCTCATTAATCTACATTCTTGCCAACACTGAAACTACCTTAAGTTTCTCTAACACATGAATTATTATTCCATTATTTTGTTCTTTTGAATTTCCTGTTTGCTACTGAAATAAAATGTCTATGAGGTATTCATGAATCTTATGAGACATACTATTTCTTTGATAAAATCTCTATATATTCCTCTGCATTAGATGATTTTTAGAATTTAATCTTATTCTTTCTACACTTCTAAACTATATTCTGAATGCCAGTTTAATTATTTGCAGTTGCTGTAGTCTCAGTTATGCTCTTTCTTTTTTCTTACAATATTTTTGAAAATATATCGATTATTTTTCTATGGCTAATTGTTTTATATCTTCTTTAAGAAATCTTAGCTGGACCTGGTGTAGAAAGCTTGACATTCCTGCACTCTGGAAGACTAATCCAGGGGAACTCCAGTGTTCAAGTTCAGCCAAGGTGACTTAGCAAGACTCCATATGAGAAGAAAGGAAAGCAGGAAGGAAGGGTGGGAGAAAGAGGGAAGGAAAGGAGAGGGGGAGGGAACAGAGTAAACAACTGCAAGAAAGAAGAGAGGGAGGGAAAGAAAGAGATATTCTTTGCTAGAGAAACCATGTGGTCAAAAAGTAGATGGGGCCAGAGAGGACAATGAGAGCAATGGCTTGAAAAAGAAAATAAAGACATTTATGTATGTTCCAACTCCCCACAATACATGCAGTCCTGATGTACTGCAGACATGTACTGATCACAGTGCACATTTATTCAGTGTGGACATATAGTTCTCCAAAGTCCATTTAATAGGCATGTGTCCATTTCCACTATTTCACTGTCAAAAAACAATTTCAATATATACTTAGCTTTATGTCTGTGCTCTACTTTGTGCCTTTATTAATATTATATACTTGTGATAAATTCTACTATCACAATCATAATTTTATTATCTTGATACCTACCTGCTAAGGATTCTCTGATATTTTGAGTATTTTTATTTGAGAAATAATAATTTCTGTAGATGTACAGGGCTAAGGAGAAAAATCCACAAAAATATACTGAATTTTCAGATATATTCTGATCTCCCAAGTGTAACTGTATGAGCATGTACACCATTTTTTCAAATGCTGGTGCAGATACTGAACTGAGTTGTATCTGAGCTCTAGACTTCCATTAGTCTCACCCTGGATGACAGTTAAAATCATATATGGTATATCACCCAAAGATAGGTTACTTTAGTTGAAAATAGAGAAAAATAAGAAGTGATAAAAAATGTGTAAACTCTAGTTGACAGAAAGTAGAGAAGGGTAATTTAGTGCTTGTCTAGCATGGACAATGCTGTGGGTTTTGTTTTCAGCACTATAAAATAAAAAACAAATTACAGTTATTAGGTATGGGTGTTGAAGTATTATTGCCTCTTGCTAAACAAAAATACTCCTAGGTCCCTTGTATTATATACCCACTTCGAATAGACAGCTGTGCTATTGGTGTCACTTATGCATTATTTTAATATACTTCTAGATATATTAATATTACTTTTATTTTATAGATGAGGAAGTTGAAACTAAGGTAAAGTGATTTGCCTAAGATTACACAGATGGAAAATGTTGTGCTGGGATCTGATCTGGAAATCTGTTGTTTCCAGATTCTGTTTGCATTTTTTGGTTCCTGGTATATTTCAAACTCCTTTTTAAGGCACCCAGTATTTTATATATTTATATATAGTGAATTTTATCCACATGATTACTATCATTCAAGTAATTCTTCTACCAGTATAATTAGGTTTATAAATATGACACTGTTTTCCTGTACTGTAATTTGGTGATTTCACTACTCAGTTTGATTATCTTTGCGAGCTTGACATTGCATGTTGTGTTAGATCTGTTCCACATGAACTGAGTTCTACTCTTGGCTTCACTTCTGAGTTTTTGTGTGAATTTGAGAAAATTATCCCCCTCTTTGCTCCAATTTTCATATTTGTAATATTGGAATAATGAGACCTTCAAGAATTTCTGTAGGGTTATTTTCTCCGACAATTCCAGATGGAAGAAAACATAAAGTCATCATGATCGTCATTACCAAACCCCGCAAGTCAGTGAAAATAATCTTCGTGGGAAAATGAGAGGAATAGACTCTCAAAATGTGCACTCATTTTCTTTACTGGAGAAACGATACAGTAATTTTATAATTCCAGTACAAAAATGTACCTTTCAAAATGAGAAAAATGTAAAAGCACGCCACTGGTTTCACAAACACCATGGCCTATTTGGGATTCTTATGCCTACTATGAGGCACTTGGCCATTTTAAAATGCAAACTGACAAAGAGCAGGAAAGTTGTCAACAGTGGCTCTACATGTATGTGTACAGCTGCCCAGACAGAAATATGTACAGGCTCATACACATACATGTGATAAGAAAAGCTTTGCTGAATATACAGAAAACCTCAAGCCCTATATAAACGTTAGATGACATGCATGATAGTAACCCTCAATGATGCTAGTGATAGGGCAAGAAAACAAGTGACACACACTAAACTCATCTATGGCAAGGGAAGAAAAGATACAGATCTCCAAAAGTCATGCACACACAGGCATTTTTAAATATGCTATAAAATATTGGTGTGGATTAAACTAAAAGGAGGAAAATTTGGGGAGAATTTGCATTTATTAGCACTGTATTATCAAAAACAAATCTAAAAATGCAATCCATATTATAAATCAACAGTACCATTAGGAAAATAACACCATAATTGAGACGCAAGTCATAAAACTAACTTAATATCAATTTTAACCAGCTTCATTTGTTGAAATGAAAAAAATTGATTTATTTTAGATTTTAAAATGGCTAAAAACATAACTATCCAAGTACTTGAGGTACACACATTTAAACTAAGCATTCTAATAATCTTTATTACAATTTAGAAGCAATTTCATCTAAAATCTAGATTTACAAATAATAATATATAATATAATATAATATAGATTAAAAATAATCTCATAACCGCTTGGTGATTTGGGATCTATTCAGTCACACATTTAAATTTGACTGAATTTCCAGTAGCTGGTACTACCTCAGATCAAAGATGTGAGGGTCAGGGGAAGAAGTATCCAGTAAATACAGTGTATTTCCCACCCATGAGCCTTTTGGAGCCAACCAGGGAGCCCTGAAATAATAGAAATCTTCCTGGCTGATTTTGAAGGGGTTTTTTTTGTTTGTTTTATTTTTTAATACACAAAGGAGTATAAGAGTTAACTTCACATCATATTTGCATAATTCCCATCAAAATATTCTCCTGCAGGTCAGGAAACAATGAAGGACATGACCCCTGTTATTGGGGTTCCATGTGCCCTGTCGCCACAAGATTATTCTAGCAACTCATTTCTTTCCCTAGAATGCCATACTCTTCTCATTGTTGTGTCCCATGTACTTTATGAGTTTTTGATGTTTTTTTAATCAAATGACTCGGGATAAAACACTGAGCTCTAGGAAAGTGACTTAGCACTTATTTTACCTATAGTAAAACCTGCAGTGGAGCTATCTGAGCATGAAGTAGGAAGTCCATGCAATTTTATCATCTTATTTGCTCTTCTAGTCAATGGTGTCATCTACAACCTTTTGGAAAATTGCTGAACAAATGATTTTTAAGTAATTTCTTTTTGAATTTTAGATCTAAGGTAAAACTATACAAAATGTAGTTACACAGTATGATTAACAATTTACATGTTATTAAAACTTGCATCCTCAGATGCCTGTGTAGTGAGAAAGTGTTATCTTTCATGATGTCAAATCTGAACTATCTATGCCTTATGCTTTCTTAGTGCTGCTGCATGCAGAGAAGGTTTTTTTCAATAAAATCATCATAAAAATATCTAGAGTATGTAAGGACTGACATTTAAGTTGCCCAGTTGTAGGCTTTGATTTTTCAGAATATCTTATGATGAAGTATCATTTTTTCTGTTGGTCAATAGGATTTGGTATTTAAAGTGGCTAGAAGAACAAACTGATCAACAAATAAATAAAGCAAATTCTTCCCATCTTTTAGACTTTTTTTTTTTTTTTTTTTTTTAGGTTTTTTGAGACAGGGTCTCGCTTTGTGGTTCAGGCTGGCCCTGAGCTCAGCCTCAAACTCACATCACAATCCTCCTGCCTCTGCCTCCCAAGTGCTGGGATTACAGGCATGAGCCACCACACCCGACACTGTGGTATGTGGTACTGGTTGCTGCTGAGTGTGGATCACCACACCCAGTATTGTTATGTGGTTACCGGGGAATCGAACCCGGGTCCTTGCGCTTGCGAGACAGGCGCCGGAACCACTGAGCTAACTCCCCGGCCCCCCAACTTTTAGACTTTTAATAGAACAAAAGATCAATAGAAGAATTTTACTGTAACTATTGTGTTTAACTGATATATACCAAAATCCAGAAATCACACCTTTGCCTGGGGAGTACCCTCGCAAAAGTTTTTAAATTATTTTCAAATTTTGGGGCAGTGTTTCACTAAAGCACAAAATTGCTCAGGCAGCACTTGAAATTTACAATCATCTTGCCTTATCCTTCTAGAGCACTAGCATCACCTGACATACTGTGCTTTTTATAAAACTGTTTTAAAGGAGGATAATTGATGGCATTGGTTAAATATTAATGTTTAGATCCTCATTTAACTTACTTAGCTTTTCATTTTACTGATTTGTGTATATAAATTCAGAATACTTTTGCTCTTAGGGTTCAAAACGTATCACAAGGAGACAAAACTCAAATACAAATCTCTATTATATATAAGGTATTCAGAGTAAATGGATTTATGAAAATTTTAGCCTGTATAATGTCATAACCCATATTTATAGAATTCTGCAATTGTCTGTCATTGGAGGAAACAAGCAGACATAACACTAAACATCTGGATGAAAACTGAACACTTCAGTGACATATGCAGATGTCTCCAAACATCTGGAATTTGTAAACTCAATATTTCAACTGTTTCCATTTTTATCCAAGCACTTGAAATACTGTAGACACTGTCTAGCAAATATTTATTCTCATCGTTCAGATGTGAAAACATGCAAAGAATAATCATACAAATACAAGTTTCAGATTTAATCATTACCTCCTCGGTGATGATATTTGATCCAGGCAGTTGATCTACTAAACCCCAGGAACTAGAGAGACTTCCCCAAGTAATAAAATGGCAAAGTCAGCAGTCAAAGTGGAGAATGCTTGAAAAGGTGAGGGTGAAAAACAAGGAAAAGAATGTCTCTGTGCCCACCCTGTCTGAATCCATAGATTTTTGTCTGATTGTCAGCTTTTTCCAAGAAGCATGTTGTTAATTGACTTTGCTGTTTCCAAAGTGGTATATTCATGTGGGAAGGGGTGTGTGTGTGTGTGTGTGTGTGTGTGTGTGTGTGTGTGTGTGTGTGTGTGTTGGAGTTAGGACATATTTCATTGTGAAAGAGTGAGATCCTTTTTATAGGACTGCTTCTCATCTTTATTTAACTTATTGTTAATAACCTGAAAACCTTTTCCCTGCCCCCATAATTTTTACTTCTGAACTCTTGTTTTCATTTATTTATAAGTCTAATGAATCAGACTCATTAATGCTGAAATATGTATGATTTCTCACATTTTTAAAGGAGCAATACACATTGGCTCATGTCATCCCTAGGCAATATAAAGAATAGGAAGCAACACTTTTCAGGAGCAACAAGTGAAATTCTCTACAAATAAATGTAGTCTTGTGGTCAATTTCACTGTGCTAATACTACATATCTCATTATTCTTTCACACATGAAGGCAAAGTAACCATTCATACAATAATCAAAGCTGTCAAAGGACTTTTTTCAGATTCTACCAAGAATACTTTTGTTGCACAAAACCATACACAGCAATCACATTGGAAACCTGCACAGAAATGGAATTCAGTCCCAAATCTCCATCTCACCCACACAGACTCTATCCACACACTCCTCTTAGGGTTTGGCACCACAGAATTGAGATGGAAAATTATTGTTCTCTAAAGAGAGCTCCAGTTAAATAGAATCTTCCCAACCAAGAATGAAGCCCAGAATCTTCTTAATTGTTAATATCCTGTGTATGTACTAGTAAAGTCTAAAGATGTGTCTGCTAATAAATTGCCCTGCCGCTAATAAAAGTTAATATTAAAATAAAATCTGATTTCTCTAAAAGCAACAGGAAGTGGACCAGTGTTTACAGATTCCATTAAATGAAGCTAGTCACCCTGGTTCCTTGCAGAGCTCTGTATTTTACGAAAAAATTTGTTGTGTATATAGATTTTATTTATTGATAATTTAGAGGGCTGATTAGATTAGCCTAATAGCCTATAGACTATTAGCCTATAGACTATTAGCCTATAGACTTTTAGAAATGTCACAGTATGGCAAATTCTAATAACTCTCTCCCTTGCTGTTATATCAGAAGAAATTCAACTCAAATTATCTCTTTTATTAACATTAATTTACAGTAGAAATTAATTCCTCCTTATTTTTCACACAAGATTTTTTAAATGGATGTGTCCCAGTTATTTTATTGATGACTTGTTTATTTAGCTATAGTATAACCATTAGAAAACTTAAAGTATTAAACTTAGCATTATATTCCTCTCTTACATTATAAAATGCTTGAATACCAATACACGAAGACCTGAATTCTGTGTACTCTGATCAACAACTTATTATCTCTTTATTCAAACTATTCCAAGCAAGTCGAATGATGCTCTTTGTTTTCAGAATTCTCCTACCCAATACTATGATGTTTAATAATAATTAGTAACATGTTATCATCAATATGTGCTGTTTTTATTAGCTTCTTCTTTCTCTAATCATTCTCTAAGTAAAACTTATAGATTATTTGCAAAATAATGGAGTTAGAAACAAAAAAGTCATTATTTTCGCTTATAAAGAGCCATTGAATATTGATAATATATTATGTTTTAGCATACTTTAATTGAAATTTTGATTGTTTAAACTTTTAACAGAATATATGTGAGATTTCATTATAACAATCATTTTGTTTATTGGATTTAGAGACTACTGTGTTAGATTAATATATATATAGCAAAAAATAAAACTGATAAAGTGATTCAAAGCTCAAAATATATTCTATATTGAAGGCATCTCTGAATTTTCATGAGAAAAAGTGGAATGAGAAGGACAAACATAGATTGATGTTTATCTTTATGACTGAAATATAAGAAGAAAGAAAACAGCCTTTCAGAAGAAAATAGATTCATTCTCAACTGCAGTTTAAAAGTGATAAGGTTTCATATTTTTAAGATTGATTCTGCTATTATTTCCATGTTGAATACTTAATTCCTAAATGGATAAGGATCACTTGTTTATTTCCCAGTCTTTTAATTTAATGTACAGGTAATATACAGGAAATTAACTTAGGAAACAACTGACACTACTCTTTGTAGAATTGCTTCATTATTATGTATTTTGACTTACTTTTCTTTTTCCCAGAACTCAAAGTAGTTTTGAGTCTGGCTTCCAGATCACATTGCGTTATCTCTATATTATTTATAAACAGATTTTTTAAAAATGTTTCTTTTCATTGGAAAGTAGGATTCTTTCTCTTATACCACTTATTATCTTTTACCTTCTGTTAGCTTCACTTTCCCAGATGCAGTTAAATAATGACCAATGTTCAAAAATAGTTAGAATCCCAAGAATTAACAAAGAAAACTTGTTACTGTTACAATGATTAGTAAATGATGACGTGAAGAAAAAAGCAGGATATTCTAGAATGAGTGAAGGAGAAAAGTTTACACAAAGGTAGAGCAAAAGACAAATCACTATTTGTTGGCACAAAAAAATAATTGTCCTTCATAGCCATGCAAATAAGGATGGCTATTTTGAAAATACTTGGCATTGAGCCGTTTAATGATTTATGGATAGCAAACAAAGAATAATGTCTCTCATTTCCGCTGCAGCATGATCCACCTAGGTGGGATTTTCCATTTATCTTGGCAAAGGAATCGTGAACTCGCTCTGTTTATTCTGGTAGTTTTAGAGAATTGACAAATTTGCTACTTTGCACCTTGATTAGCTCTTTGCAAAGCGTTTATGAAGTGGAAGGACCTCCCATTCCTTCTGTATTTAGCAGCCTTAACTCTAAAAATGTCCATTTTACTGCTTCTTTTACTCATTTGGGCAGCTGGTCTCTCCTCCTCTTCCCACCATGAAATGCGACTAAAAATCTGGCAAGATCTTCCTCCAAACTTATCTGCATGGGGGAAAAGGCCAGACTCACTCTGGACGTCTGAAAAAAATACCTCGCAGAGGCAGGACGCTGCAAAATCTGCTCACTGACACTGCCAACCAACTAGCTGTTCGCTTGAAGAGTACAGAAAGATTTAAAGTGAATGTCTCAAGTCACCCTCTGGAACAATAATGGGCTAGTCACTTGCAAACGGCATTATGTAAGAAAAAGTTCACATTATTTTAGGTTTTTTTTTTTTATTTAACATAAAGTAACTTTCTTTAATTCCTATTTGCTAACATGGAATTATTTTATCATAATTCTTTTGGTCTTTGATCTTTTTCTTTTTCCTCCATTTTTTTGGTAAATGAAGTCTAAAGAGAATTATAGAGTATAATAGAGTTACAGATTTCCCCAGCTTTGCATTATGGAAAACTGCAATGTGAATCTGGCTTTTTTTGGTGAGATTTTACAACTGCTCTTCGGGTAGAAATTGAAAAATGAAGAACTGAGTGATCCTTAAGGATCCAAAATATCTCAATTATTTCTAAGGTGATACTAATCACGTGTCAAGTTGAAGTACTGGGAAAGCTGTGCTCTCTATGGTCTGAAAGCCTCTTCTACTGCCAGATTCCAAAGTTAAAATCCCAGCCCCACCGTGATGGCATTAAAATGGGGCCTTCGGGAGAGGATGAAGACAGAACCCTTCTTGCGGGTCTTCACAGTCTCGTAGCAGGGACTTCAGAGAGTTTACTCGCCCCGCAGCTTTATGAAGTGACCATGAGAAGATGGCAGACTGTGAGGAAACAGATCGCCCCTGGACTCCGAATCCACCGGTGCCTCCACCTGGGACTTCCCAGGGGAAAATCAACTTCCTTTCTTTATTAGCCACCCACTGTATAGTACTTCAGATACTGGCCTGAACTGATAAGAGAAGGTGCATCTCAAATGAAAGAAAACGTATTTAAAGGAATTCATTTTACATTACTATGTCCAAAATGTTAAACGCTCAATCTCTAAAACAAAATATTTGGCTGTGATAACAACCTTGGGATTCTGGAAGAATAAGCAAATTGATGATTGAAACATATGATGTTTCAATTGATGTTTCAATTCCTGATGAATTCAGCATAATAAAACTTGGCCCAGAAAATAAAAATAAAACCTTAAGGTTCTTGATTTAAGATACTGCGTGGGCACAGACCTGTAAGAATAAAGCGACCATTCAACAAGCAGGAACTCTCCCCTTTGTAGCACTCTTGTGTGACATTCTGTACTTATCACCATTGTTAATACTTATTCAATTCTTCTGTGAGTTCTAGGATTTACTACTACTTTAGTTAATTTGAAAAGATTTTATTTCTAGCACATAGCTCTACAAATATCTGTCTTACCAATGAAGTAATTCAACATGCTTTGCACAGGAATGTAATTTCCCTCTAGGTGATAGTTGTGTTTTATACTTTACACCAAAAATCCTTTCATATATATTATGACATACAAATCTCAGTAGAAGAAAGAGCAAATATTTTATTTTCTATTTCATGCCTTAAGCCGTTTGTCACTTCTCTAAGAATGTATAATTCCAAGAGACAAATCTTGGCTATTCATTTAGATTTTTCACATAATAAATTAGTCCTTTCTGAATAACATGTAAGATTTACTCTTCTTCTTCTTCTTTTTTTTTTTTTTTCTTAGACAGCATTTTCCTTTGTAGTTCAAGCTGGTCCTAAACTCAACCTCGAACTCAGCAATCTTCTAGAAGGTGACAGGATAACAGTGTTACTTAATTTTTTTTTTTTTGACAGGGTTTTATTTTGCAGTTCTGGCTGGCCCTGAGCTCATTATATGGCTCATTATATGGCCCAGGCAAACCTCAAACTCACAGCAATTCTCCTGCCTCTGCCTCCTAAATTCTGGGATTATAGGTGTGAGCCACCATGCCTGGCACTGTGGTATGTGGTACTAATTGCTGATAGACATGAGCCACCATGCCCAGCATTATCAGATTTCCTTTTGATGAGCAGTTTAGATTCCAGTGGATACATCTCCTTTTCATATAGCTTGCAAAACTGAAATAGAGATTTATGAAAAAAAGAGAAACCACTAAAACATTGAATTTCCATTTGTTTGAAAACTTATCTTTAATGTTACTTTTATGGTGCTGGTAGATAATTTCAGCAGTGCCTTCCAATGGCTTCTGTATTGACACCAAGACTGATTTGATAACTTATTGTGGAAAAAGGTACAATAGAAAGGACAACCCAAGGAGAAGCTTAAAACATCCTTGCTTGTTGGATTCCTGCACCCACCAAGGTTAGCCTCGTAGAGAGAATTCTGTGCAGTAGAGACCACTTCCCCTTGTGGAGGCCCAGTCAGCTCAATTTAACATACAAGCTGACCCAGGGAAGGCTGCCAGCCCCAGCCTAAACTCTGACCTGCAAAACTGTGAGTAAACTGAATGCTGGCTGTTGTTGAGTGTCATTAATATCGGGCTGTCTGTTTCAGTGATCTAGAACATGAAAACTAGACATTGAATGTGTGATTAAATGAGGTGTCTGTATGTGTATGTTTGTGTATAAAAGTTTTTGAGTAGAATTCTTTTTTTAGGATGTCAAGTCCCTTAGGAAGACAGAAAAACTATCCAAAGTATCTTTAGAATTTTTAGACCAGATATAAAGAATAACTTCTTAAAGAATTTATTCTTTTTTATACTAACTTTATTCAGACATTTTACATATACATTATGATCACATTTATCCCTGAGAATTTGTACCTCTGTGTGCTTTATCTTAGTTCTTGTTTTTTGGAAAGAACTTATTCTTACATACAAGACCAAACAATGAGGATCAGCCATGGACTCATCTTAGATTAATAAGTAGAGAATCTTGACTTTGCTCCTTGGCTGAGAGTGCAAAGCTGTGCCTGACATTTTCATAGAAGTATATTTAGCTTCTTATTTCTTTCATTTATTATTTAAAACTTGGGTGGATTTATTTCACTTTGTTGTCTCTGTATAACAATATGGAGGTGTAATTACTTCCTCCTTCTTTTGCTCTTCATGTTTATAAGAAAATAAATAAATAAAAATAAAGCAGACTTTTGATAATGTAGCCTGGGTGTCTTGCTTTCAAATGTGCCAAATACTGTGCTCCTATAGAGGGAAGACTGCTTGTGGAGTTCACAGGGAGAACATATTTTGCTCTATAACTTAGATGGTAGTTCTAATATTGAATAAAACATAAACCCCAAAAAAAGAAACCACATCAAAACAGTGCTGTGCATATTTCCGTTACCCAGAAATAACCTACCAAAATTGAACTCTAAAAAGTAAAAAAAGATGATTTAAGAAACTGGATAAAATAAAGCTTTCCACGAAACATATGATTCATTGGCCCACAGGCCATTGACATTTCCTTGGTTCCAATGGGCCCTTGGAAGAAGGAAGTATGCTCAGAGAGGAAATAAAACTTGAGCCCCACGTGTGCCAATCACAATGGCACTGTCCATAAAGATGTTTGCGTTTGCCTCATCGGACTGTTTTTCTAAAGATTAGCAACTGTTAGCTCTCAGAAGGTGTTACTCACGTAGGGAAAATTGGAGTCCACAGAACGACTCATAAGTACCTGTGGAGCAACTCATTTGTCATCCACAAAGAGACCAAGATATAATTAATTCACATAATATTATGTATATCCTCTCAATTGGATTCTATAGATCACTAATACTTTCAAAGTGGTCCCTGTGTGCATACTAGAATTTTGAATTACTGAGACCAACATGATTTCAAAACTATGTTGAGAAGTGTTTCAGAAATATTTACGACGACCTCTGTGCCTGCTTTGTCCATCGTTTCCCAGCCTTCTTGCCCCATTGTCGTACCAGTTGACTATTTCCGAACATTAGAGTGTAAATGGAAGTGACACGGGTCATTTCCAGGTGAAAACATTTGCAGGTCAGTGCACAAACTTCCAATTCTTCCCTCCCTCCTGTGGTTGCCAGGGACACCACATGTTGAGGTGCCCAAGAGGCCAAGTGTGCCTGTGAGTGATTATTTGGAAAGCTGCACTCATAGTGTTTTTATGGAGAGTAAGAAAATAATGAACTTTTTTTGTTATTCCTTTGAGGCTTGAGGGTTAATGTGTTGCTGCACCAGATCATAACTGCCCTGAGCAGTACAGGAAACTCACCTGGGGTTGCTGGCCTTTTATTTTGTCAAAAAATAAAAATTTTAAATATAAGCATATGAAATTCCTCACTAAATGGCATCATTAAATAAAGCAATACTTTAACCCCTCTCCCCCCAAAAAATACCATAGGAAGGTCATCATCACAGAATAAAGTGATTCCTCAGCCCAATAAATATAGTTTTCCTTCAAGCATCATTATATTATCTTTAGTTTTGTCTTTTTGCTAAACAGAAACTTCCCCAGTCTTCCAACTAATGTTTAAAAGTCATGGATCTAGGTGTTCAGAAATGGTTGAATGATACAGTTGACTCAAAGAAATGAACAAAATCATATAATGAGAATGTCCAGTTTTACCTGTCTTTCAGTGAGATCAAGGTTCACTGCTATCTCATATCGCCTCAGTCTGGTCAAATAATTGTGATGAGCAAATTCTGCTTCAAGTTCTCTGATTTGTTCTTTGGTAAAAGCTGTCCTTTCCTTCCTAGGTTTGCTGTTGACTTCTGACTTGTAATTTCCTTCTTGGGAGTCTGCCAAAAAAAATAAAAAATTAAAATTAAAAACAACATGATTAGTGTTAATATGTTTACCCAAAACACAGGTAATTATGTTAGTCATAGGTTTTGAGAAACTGCTTCTCCAGGTTTTGAGCTACATAGAAGAAAAATGAGGGCAAAGATATGAAAATTAATTTCACCTCAATTTGTGAGACATATTTTTCTTTCTTCACATCTGTATTTTAGTAACTGACATCCTAACTAGGGGATGTCAACTTTCTTCTTACAGCAATATGACTAAAACATTTGATAGCTCATGATATGGTATTATAATAAAATGACAAACCAAAGCCTCAGGAGATAACAATTTCAGATATAAAATTTTTGTCTTACATATTTACTTGTGCTCTCAGTATTATTCAATACAATTTTTTTTTTTTTTGAGACAGGGTGTCACTTTGTAGTTTAGGCTGTCCCTGAGCTCAGCTTCAAACTCACAGCAATCCTCCTGCCTCTGCCTCCCCAGGGCATGAGCCACCATGCCCAGCACTGTGATATGTGGTAGTGATTGCTGGTGGGCATGAGTCACCACACCCCGCATTGTTGTATGTGGTTACCGGTGATCAAACTTGGGCCCTTGAGTTTGCAAAGCCAGCTCTGGAACCACTGAACTAAATCCCTGGCCCCAAATACAGAATTTTTTTAAAGGTAATGATTCAGTACATGAATATTTTAGCAACCAAAAGTTTAGCAACTGAGCTATAAAAGTTCAAGCTCAAACTGAGCACATATAAAACTATGTATGTACTTATTTTTTTAATTTCTATTTATGTATGATCTCTTTGATGACATGAGCTATGCTTTTTATTGTATATCATGCAATGTGGATTCTATAAATAAAATTGTGCTCATATAACTCAAAACATGAACAGAACTTAAATGTATGCTTTTCATTATATGTGATATATATATATATATATATATAGTACATATATATATATACATATATATATATAGTACATATATATATATATAGTACAATACCTAACATCAATGATTGACAACATCAAATTTTATAATGCCACATGAAAATAAAAATAATAACTCACAGTATATTATCCTATCCTTGTTCTTGAGGAGCCAACATAAATTCACACACAATATTTATCCTTATAATATTCCTGACATGTGGGTTGGAAGATATTCTTAAGATTCCGAAGAAGACACTATTTTTCTATAATGGAAAAGAATCTGCATATAGCAAATAGACAGTAAACATAACCTGGTCTTATAAATCATTTTATAGTCATTCTTTATGAGTTATCAACAAAATCAAGATGAAATGCAAGCTAGTATACTCATAAAAACTGTTTCTCATCTCTAATTATTTTAGAGTATATATACTCAATCTCTGATACCTTTCTCAGGTGGAGTATGATAATTCTCCTAGGAATTTAAATCAGAGTGGCTAAAGAAAAATTAGGCACAGCCCAAGATCACAAAGAGTGACATTTTCATTGACAAAGATAATAACATGGCATGGCTTGCAAATGATGTTTTAAACTACATTTATTTTTTAATCTAGTGATAATTATTCCAAGAGCTACAGAAAACCATTTTTATTTGTTTTATCAGTGTTCTTTTCCTCTCTGTCTGCCTGAAGGAAGTCAAACTAAAGAAGTCTCCACATAATGGAAATCCATTAGAGAAGGCACTTTAATGTAAGCACTTTTGTTTTGACTCTTACCAGAATCTATGCTGACCAGATGTGGAGTTTCCTAGTCTACCAGCAGCAGCAAAAAGTTTGTATCGACGTCTTGGCACAGTTCTCTGATGGATCACTCTCTGGTGCCTGATCCTGACACCGTCTAAAATTCCTCCTCACATGCTCACTCTATTTCTGGGCTTGTCACTTACCTCCATGTTGCCTGGCTCCCCAAAGGGGTGGTGCTGTTGGGGTTTATTCAGTGCAAGTAATATTTGCTGATATGTCACACACCAGTTGATTGCACCTCAGAGGACCCCACTGGGACCAGGTGTGCTATGTAGTAAACTACATTTGAACTCTCAAATAGCCAGGGTTCACACAGTCCTCACCTACACGTCTCTCAGTGAAAACTGCAGGTCACGGCACACTATCTTAGAGCCATGTATTTGCTAAGATTCACATCACTGGAGACTTCAGCTATTGTGTCTTTGTTTGAAGAACACTTCCAAATGATTTCTTTCTTTGTTTAAGAAATAATATTCATGGGCTGCAGTGGCAGAACTCAGACTCAGTTGCAACAAAACACAAGGCCTTCTTGCAGGAATCACGGTCTCGTGTGAATCCGAATTGTGGCCAATTTAGAGCCACCGTCTGCCTGAAATCTGTGGCTGGTTATTCTTTATATGGAGACAGTTTTCTTTTCCTTCCAGTCAAACAACTCTGGAAACTGATGGCAAAGCCAGAACATTTTTTCTCATGAGCAATTCAATTTGAATGATTCACGGTTAGCACATTCCCTTATGTAAACATGAATGAACAAACTCACATTGAAGAAAGCCTATTAGCTTGTATTTATTTTTGTTTCTTTGAAACTGATCTCCAAGTTTCGCAATGTTCAAAAGTACTTCATCAATATCACATATACACACAAACAAACACACAAAACATGGACAGAAGCTTGAGGGACAGTCAAACGTGATGCTTCTCTACATATATCCATTAGAACGAGGAAGACCCCACAGGAGGTTTATGTAGCCAGCAACTGGATTTAAACAAGAATCTGACTATAAATCAACACTTACATCTAAAAACAATTTACTGAATTCCAAACCAAAACTGCTCTTGAAGTAAAATCCAGTGACTAAACTGAACTGAGCTATGCAAGCGTACTTATGTTTACCACAATCACACAAGGAATCATGACATTGCACTTAGCTCGTGGGAGTGTATTTTCCTGACGTCACAACCTGAGCGTCAGTGCAGCTGAAGTGGTAGCTGTATCAGTTCACACGGTGAGTACCTGACATGACGCCGACGGTCCTGCTGTGGTTTATATCACACCACTACTCGGTCTTATTAAATGTGCCCTTCGAATTACATTTTGAATTATCGCGGCTATTTCACTTTTTTTTCTTTTTTTTTTTTCCTTACAGCATACTAAGTTCACCACTTGTTGACCCAAAAGCCTCTACTATTATCCCTACACTAGGAACTTTTGGGTGGAAAATGGTTAGGAGGCTTCAGTGAGGCTCTTGGCAAATTTCACATCGGCCTCCATCTGTTTCCCAGCTGTTTCAACTGAGGCAAAACTGCCTCAGTTTTCTCCAGCCTTCCGTAGCCTACGCCAAATGGTAGGTGTTGAGGGGGGAAGCTGGAAACTGCCTTCCTTTCTTCCTTACAACCACAAACAAAATGTCACCATCTGCACAGCGTCTTCCAGGATAAAATACGACCGTTGTTGCTTTTCGTCTCAGATGCTTTCATGCACCTGTGGGCGCGCCCTGGCACTCTCTCTCCGCACGCAGGGAAGCTTGACTTATGGGCTCAGGTATCCTCGGCAGCCCCATCGCTCTAACCTTTTGCTCCCTGCAACTACACTAATGGAAGAAGTCTGCGGCACTTCCGTGGAGGATAAAAATTGCCCTCTATGGATCACTTCTGTCTAGCATTTCGAACTTCTCCACATGTGACTTTTTATTTCCCCCAGTGCAAAAGGATGTCAAAGGACAATAATGTTTTATTGAAGACAAGTGATCTGAGGACTTGGTCTGTTCATTCATAGCCCAGAAAGATTTTGAACACAAGAAAGAAAAATATGGTTGAGTAAATTTTTAGCCACTCTAGCTAAACTTAGTATCTTGTTTAAATGAAGGACATAATTTATCTACACCTGTACAATACACAGCCTTTATGTAGCTTTGAATAAAATGAATTTTTGTTTCATTTTCTAAAGAAAAATTAAATACAAAGGTGTTTAAGGTACTGTAGTGCTTTGTAACTTTTTGTAACAATGTTTAATAAGCTATTCAAATGAGAGATATTCTGTCATCTATTACAAATTTGCTCAGGGCGCAGATTTAGAAGGATAATATTTATATAGGCATAGAGATTGTGGATAGAGGCAAGACAATTTGCAATATAATCCTATTGCTGCTAGAAATGTGAGGTTTAAACAGGAAATTACCTTACTGATGGGCCCTCGTCCAATTTCACTCTATCTTCCCAATAAGTAGGCAGTTTAGTCTTTCCATTTTTAAAAATAAATAAACAACCTTCATCAAGGTTTCTTAAATCCTTTTTCCAATCCACTGTCCACATTAGAAAACAAATCATAATGAGTTACTATTAATGATAAATATGTCATATGGTTAGGTGTGTAAGGTAGAAAAAATTGGAAACTACTCTGCTAGATCTAAGTTAGGAAAGCAATGAAACTATCCATTATTTCTTTTACCTCTGACTGTGAAAAAGAAAAGCTGTGACTATAATTTATCTTATAAATAAAACCCCAATTTGCACATTAAAAATAGAATTTCCCTAGGTTTTTAAGATAAAGGATCACGCTAACAGTCATGTTCGAAATGTAAAAATCAATCTACCCCCTGGGCTACTGCGTGTTATTGATAGATTCTCTTCTTTCACCATTTCATCTCACTACTTTCCACACCTTTGGTTAGTTGTGAGGTTGTCTAGTATGCTCTCAGGGAAAAAAGTAAGATAAATCCCAGTTTACTAAAATTAAAGATTTATTTTATTTATATAAGGGTTAGATATTTTGAACAGGTAAATACAGAAAAGACATTCACTTCAATGAAAGCAATCAACATTCTTAGTTAGTATACAGAAAGATCAAATAGCTAAACTTTTATTAAATAGTCCTTGATTTCTATTACAAATTGGAGCTATCCTCAATACATTTAAGTTTGTTCATATATGACTAATTAAAAGTGAGATTATCAAAACGGAATGTATAATTACTACTGACACAAGGAAAATATTAAATTTGTTAACTCTGGGTTTTTTTTTTTTTCCTATTTATTTATTTATTTATTTTGAGACAGGGTCTTGCTTTGTGGTTCAGGCTGGTCCTGAGCTCAGCCTCAACCTCGACCTCACAGCAATCCTCCTGCCTCTGCCTCCCAAGTGCTGGCATTATAGGAATCAGCCACCACGCCCGGCACTGTGGTATGTGGTACTGAATGCTGCTGGGCATGAGTCTTTATGCCCAGTAGTGTATGTGATTACCAGAGGGCTGATCCCAGCCCTTGTGCTTGACAAGGTGCCAGGTGGCAGAGCCACTGAGCTAAATCCTGGCCCACATTTGTTAACTTTTAACACAAAAATCCAATATAAATTAGAGATTGGTGTGTGTGGAAATTTGAGACACTTAATAAAAGTGACAAATTTTAAAATGCCATTTTAGTAAAAAACAATTCTGATTTCTATAAATATGTCAACATTGATTTTTTTAAATTATCTTTATTGGTACATTAAATATACACATCATGATTGCACTCCATAATGGGGATTTGTACCAGTATAAGACACAACTTAATTCTCATTTTTTCCCATAGCCCTACCCACCCTACCACCCCCCATATACATAAAATTTGTTTCCTTACTTTTTTGTTACAATCTCAACATTGTCCCCTTTCACCTTATTTTACAT
>PVIR01001703.1:0-116610 GCA_004026965.1 Petromus typicus | reverse complement strand
ATCTGGAGATGGAAGGTGCTGGGACTGGTACCATAGAATGGGATGTAACAGCCTTGGTCAAGGGAGGCAATGAGGGAGACTTACCTGCACCAGCAATGTGTCTCGTAAAATCGCCATGTTACCTTCTCTTTGCTGGAGACTGAATATGGATTTTCTCACTTTGCTACACATGGATACATGTGTGTGCATACCTGTGTACGTATATGCACACATTTCTTCAGTGGAGTCTTTGCCAAACTGAGATAGTTTTCTCAGTCAACAGTAGCCAGTGCCACCCCTGCAGCAGTTGGGGTGGTTCTGGATTCCAAACTATGGTTGATTGATTCTGTGATAATCAAAAGCAAAGGATCTCAACCCTGGCTACACCTCATAACCACCTGGGAACTGTGAATATATGAGCTTTGAAGGCACACCAAGAATCAGTAGTTTGGGTTAAAGCCTAGACATCAGTATCATGTTAAAGCTCTCCTGTTGATTCTTTTATGCAGCAGGACTGAGAACCAGAGCCATTTGGATACAAAACAGAACTAAATTCCTACATGTGGCAACCTTGCTAGATGAAGAAGAGTAGAACTGAAGGCTAGAGCTGCTCTGACCTCGCTCTGCTACCAGCAAAGACATCTTTTGTCCCACTGTTGGAGCAGAACTGGTTAAACATTCTTTGCTTCCTTCTGCAGGTCTTTCCCTTCTCCTTCCTTCTTGGGAGACATTTTTGTCATCCCTGTCACTAATCTCTGGGGCTAGGGATATTTCCTTCCTCATCCGAAAATGTGTACTGTGAGGTAGAATATAGCCTATATAAATATGAGACCCTCAAATAGTGAGGCCTTCCCAGAAGGGGACAGCTGTACAGTGGAGGTAATAGTCGGTGAAGCAGAGAGCAGAGATTTATTTCCAGCTGAGAATCAAAAAACATGTTTGGCAAATTAACTTTCCCCTAGCTGTGGATCTGAAAGACAAGCTCACCGACAGCTTATTTTTCCTATCCCAAGATAGTATGACGGGGTCAGCACTGCCTTGAAATGAGTTTTTAATTTTCAACAACAATCTAATTAGTCCTGACCAGAGCTTGTTCTTTTTCTTGCCTATTTGCTTTTTGCCTTCAGGGTCAGTGGCTGGCAACTAATATCCACTAGAACCGAAGCACCCAAATTACCATAAGGGCCGAGCTAATATCCTGCTGCAGATGCTATCACTGGCAGAAGGAGAATGAAAAGAAAAGGGCTACCATGGCCTGGCAGTGAGCAGCCACTGTTAAGTCAGTTCAAAGTTCATGCTTTAAAATGAGCCCAAGATTCCTGTAAAAGGGGCCTAGGAGCAGGAGAACTCAGTGGTAAAGGGCACGCTTAGCATGCTGGGTCCCCAGCACTAAATACATTTTGAGTTGAAGTGAAGTAGAGACCCCCCAAAAGATGTTCCAGTTATTTTTAGTCTCCCTCTAGAATATGGAACAAAAACCAGATCTGATCTTCCCATTGATTAATAACCATGATAATGTATAGCTGCCATTTATTAAGGCTTGTGCTAAGGGCTGTAGATGTTTTTTCTCATCGATTCCCTAGTTTCCTTGTACATGTGTTAAAAATGTCACAAATTGAGTAACTTGCCCTAGGTCACTTGGAAATTAAGTGGTAAAGTCAAAATTCAACTGACTGTGGTGGGTTCCAGAGTCTGTGTCCTTCCCCAGGGTGATTATAAGCGCCTGCATGTTTGGCACAGAGCTTTAGCTCTTTGTTAAGCACATGACTTAAACCATGCAAGGAGGATCTGTTGAGCAACTGCAGTGTATTCCAGAACTTCAGCTGAGGACGAAGGACAGCATTCTGCTGTCTTGAATTCCCTGTGAAAGGTTAACTTCCAAAGAGCATTTCCCTACCAACAGAGTCTGCCACTGTGAAGAATGCCTTTGCCTGGAACATGACCTTCTAGAGTAAGGATGGCAGACTTCAACTCATTCCTATGGCCATAAGCCATACCAGTAGTAAAAAAGGAAATCAAAAGAATATTTCATGACACTTGAAAATTATACAGAATTTAAATTCTAGTATCTAAAAATAAAGTTTTATTGAACTGAGCCATGTCCTTCATGTATTATCATTGTGTCTGGCTGCTTTTTGCTACAGCAGAAGAGCTGATCACTTGCACCAGACTCTGAGGCCTGCAGACCTTGAGATAGTTACTCTCTACCCCTACACAGAAAAGCTTGCCAGGCCCTGCTGAAGGACGGAGGGCCCAGCCAGACTGACAAGGGACCAAGAGGGTTTGCCTTAGTAGTCTCCTGGAGAAATCATCTTATCTCAGCATGTAGTTCAAGCCCCCTACCAACAAAGTGGAGGGAAGGACTCACTTTTCATGGAGTTGGAAGCAAAGCAGCTCAGGCAAGAATCAGCCTGACACCTTCGCTGATACCAGCCTTGCTCTGTGCCATCTGATGCTTCATTCCTCTTTAACACTTTCCTATCAGAGGCTGTAAGAGGGAAACTTTGAGAAAATGGGTGCTTAATTGTACTTCATTGTACTTGCCCAAGCCTTCTTAATATCAAACTGTGGTAAGCCAGAGATTTAACAGTTAAGAAGCTGAGGTTCTGGGAGCCCTAATGAGGAGGTTTTGTTAACCCTCATATTTATGCAGTATTTTCATATATACTCTTAATCATTCTTCAAGTGAGTATCAGATAACACAGTTCATTTCTTTCTTTCTTTTGAGAATGAAGTTTATGAGGCTTTTTTCCCCTCGATTTCTACAATTGTAGTTATACTTTTTGACACTCCCTTAAGATGCCAGTTGTAACATGCTGCAGCTGTAAAATTGCCTTGTCCAATTTTTTTTCCTAAAGCATAGAGTTCTTAATGTGGAAATAAATCATGAAAGTTCACCAGTTGTTTGTGCAATTAAAACCAAACAGAGCGATGCAGCAGAGTGCTGATCTGATGGACCACTAACCAGTGAAATGGGGCCCATTCCTGTATCTCTAGCTCTTCCCTCCTATGGAGGCTTATTCCAGTAATAAGGCTTTCAGAGTCTCACCAGGCTACCGGCCCAGTGCTGGGTTTTAGAGAAGAGATGGAAGGCGAGATATCACACGGCCACCATGGGGTGACATTTTCCAAAGTCTTACAGAAATGAGTTTCTGAGCACTCAATTCCAGCAGGCTCAGGGGCAGAAGCAATGCATGAAAGAAAGGGCGGACAGCCTTGACTGACTGGGAAGCAGCAGGATCAGAGAACTAAAACTTTACTCTGACATTTTGGAACTGAAGTCTTCTAGGTAAAGTTCACAGATTACTTGGCTGCCTACTTGTGTTCCTGGGAAAACTCACAGTGGCAGTAAAGAATACTCAGGATAGCAAAACACAGTAACAGACCTCCACACACTCCCACATCTGTGTCCTCCTGTGGGCCCCACAGAGGGAGTAAGAAGGGAGTAATTATTATTTTGTAGATAATAAAATTGGAAGTGCAGAACTCGAGTGTTATGCCTAAAGTAATACAAATTACTAATGACGCTGGAATTCCAGTTTCCAGCCTAACTCCCACTCCCCCCTGTGCTGAAAGAATGATCTTTGGAGACAGGCACACCTGGTTCAACAGCAGCTGTACCACTTAAATAGCTGGCTGGCTTGGACTAGTTTCAAAAGTCCTAATTCCTCACATGTGGAAAGAAAGGATAGCAGCTGATGACAGAGCATCGAGTGCTGTGAAGCCCTGCTGTGCGGTGCCTCCCATATTCCAGATTTTGCTGCTGTGACTCCAGTTCTTGAAGTATCTATGATGTGTGCACACTCACATATTCTGTACTTGTATAGCGTCACTTACATCTTCACGGCAAGATTGAAGAAACAAAGGTGATAGCCCTTAAGGTACAGTTAGATCTCCAAGTGGTTAATCACAGAGCCAAGAGTTAAAACTGAACAGTCAGGCCTCCTGAGACCTGAGCGGGGCTCCCCTCTCCATGGGCATTTCCTTCTACGGTGGTTTTGTAGGTGACTGATCAGAAGATACCTGCCTTGAGCAGATAAGAACGTAGATCTCTGTAGCCTGTGTAATGTAAATCTTGCTAACCAGTGAGGCCCACGCACAAAAGTACCCTTATCAGTAGGTCACTAGGATTTTTCAAATGCAAAACAGTACTGGCTCAGAGTCCCCAGTCATTTAACAAAGATTTGGGTATCCAAGCTGGATCTTACTTTTTTCCTTTGTTCCATAAATTGGACATCACTACGTGAAATATTCCAAGATGGCAGAACTGACAGGATTGAATCTTCACTCCCTCTGTAAACATCTGTTTCTTGGAATTATAACACCATCCCCAAAGATGCTGATAAGACCTTCTGGTGTCTTATCTTCTGTAATTATCAAATGTATGTACACTGTTCACTGTGTGTTATCACTCTGTGAGCATATCTATAACTTCTGTGGGATTTAATAGTAGAAAGTGGGTATGTGTAGTACGACCAGCGAGAATCGTGGTAGATTGTTTACCAAGGGCACCAGGAGGACTTAAATCATCCTGTGCACATGGCAGAAAAGCCTAGTTTTCCCCCTTAGCCTGCATTCCTGCTTTTCACAAGGTATGAATAGTGCCTCCCTTTAACTCTTTTAGGTCACCCCCTTCCCCTGGCTCCTTTCTCAATTCCTTCCCCATATGCTAACCAACCTACTTTGGCACTCCCCCAGTTTCTCTAGACTAGAGGGAAATTCAGTGGCAGGAACAATTAAAAATAGCTACTAACTCAATAGAATAAAAGGATCTACAGTGTTGGAACATAAAGCCTGCCTACAAAGAAGTATTACTGCTAAATATGTTACTCCAAAGGAGCTGTGGCCTTCCTAAACATTAGCATCACCAACTCCATAAATGGAAAGACTCACGGGAATTTTATCCCTACAAGAAAAGGTGATTGCTCATTATCCACACTGTCTAGAAGGTCCTGCTCACCTGCCAGCCCAGCCTGGTCAGAGACAGTGGCAGAGGCCAGGGTGCCAGTGCTAACATACTCTTCCTTCTGTCACTGCAGGTGTTAACAGAACTGAAATCTGACAACCAGAGGCTGAAAGATGAAAACGGTGCCCTCATCAGAGTCATCAGCAAGCTCTCCAAATAGTCTAGGTTCCACACTAGGAGCAGGGAACAGCAGTCGCCGCCCCACTCTTATCTAGCCATGGTCTTCCAGCCAAAAGAAGTGAGTGTTTTGGTGGAAGGACACTTCCTTCTGACCCTCTGCAGTCACCCCCTCTGCACTGTGCATCCTCTCTGCACGCGGAACGCCTGGTTCCTCCCATACCCGCCCTGAGCTTTCCGGCGGTTTTAATGGAAGCATGATCGTGATCATTCAAGCCGTCGGGTGAGGGCCTTGTTGGAGCCCGCCGCGCTCAGCCATGGACCCAGCTGCTGCTGCTCCGCTGCTCTGTCCATATTGGATTCGGTTCGGACCATAGGGCTTTGGCCCCGGCCTTTATGCTGACCCAGCGTCCTCTGATCTAGGTGAGTCTTGTGCTGCCAGATCCAAGATCCTGTCTGGGATGTGAAGAGAAATGGCAGGCTAAAGAATTAATCGTCAGACACTCTGGAGCTGCGTTTCTCGAGAGTCCAAGGTGACCATGACTCTGCGTCAAGGCTCTCTGTCTTCCTCCTCTCAGGAACTGACTCGTTTTTATCTTTTCTAACAGTGACCTGGTACCATCCCTGCCTAGTCTGGACTTCTTTCTTCCTTCACGCCTGGCCCTTCCCCCACAGTTCACCTGGCCCTGGCCTCACTCCTGCCCTTCCCATCCCTTTGTTTGCCCCTCAACCTCCTCACCTGACCACATAAAAGCTGGAGCCGAGCACCTGGCCTCAGTTGTCCTCGGCCATTACAGAAAGTCTGGGGACTAGAAAGTCATCACTCTGGTGCCTCGGTGGCAGCCCCACAAGCCCTGAACCCTGCAAAGCTAGGCCGTGGCGTACGTCTTTGCATCTCCCTCTTGTCTTCTCTCCTCAGAGTGATTTTTCATACGAGGAAATCCGGGCTGTGAATACTCCCTGTGCCTTCCCTCCCCTAGACCTCATTTCCTCTCTTTTCTCTGAGGCCTGCTCCTACTGAGGAATGAAGTCACCTGAAGAAAGTCTGAGAGGGGAGGGCAGCTCCGTGGGGGCTGGGCTACAGAGCAGGAGCGAGGAGGGCAGAGCCGTGCGGTTTTATGTAGAGGGACGAGGCTGAGCAGTCACTTGACCCAGTTTTCCCGTTGTGTCACAGCTTTGACCATTGTCAGGTAGCCCCAGTGGCTATGCATTGGCTCCAGATAGGAGCCGGACTTGGCCTGTAAATTCTCCACATAGGCCACATCTACCCTTTGTAGCTCTTAGCAGTACAGCCGTTCTGATACCTGTGGTTGGTGCTGTCCCCCTTAATCTTACTTGGATCCCATGTTTTCCGTGGTCTTCTGTGGCATGCTTTCTGTGCCTGTTACACTGTCACATCCTGGTCGTCCTGCTCTAGACACAGCCTTTTAAAATATCATGCCCATGGGGCCGGGGAGTTAGCTCAGTGGTTCCGGCGCCTGTCTTGCAAGCGCAAGGGCCCGGGTTCGATTCCCTGGTAACCACATAACAATACTGGGTGTGGAGACTCACGCCCAGCAGCAACCAGTACCACACACCACAGTGCCGGGCGTGGTGGCTCACGCCTGTAATCCCAGCACTCGGAGGCAGAGGCAGGAGGATTGCTGTGATGTGAGTTTGAGGCTGAGCTCAGGGCCAGCCTGAACCACAAAGCGAGACCCTGTCTCAAAAAAAAAAAAAAAATCATGCCCATGGCCAGAAATGTAGGCTAGTGGCAGTGCACCTGCCTGACAAATAGAAGCTTCCTAGTTCAATCCCTAGTACTGCAAAAAAAAAAAAAAACAATCATGCCCAGGCTGTAACAGAGGTCTTCGTAATTACAACCCACTATTAAATCACTAGTTTTCAGTGATGACCCAGTATTAATGTAGCCCTTTTTTGTAGTAGTAGTAGTACCCTGTGGTTTACTTTAAGGGTAAAGGCTATGAAAGGCCCTGTCATTTTAGGGTAAGTAGCCATTCCCTTAACATATTCTACCTCTGTTGGTTTCTTGGGGGAAAAAAAAAAAACAGTGTCATTCTGCACAACTCTGAGAAACGTCCAGTGCTCTTTAAAGAGAAAACATCCTTCAGGACCCCACATCCAGAGTCAGAAGCACGTCTCATCTGACAGAAACCCAGTGTGAGAGCATCCAGATCCCTTTTCCATCTCCACCCATTTTTTTAGGAGAAATTGCTCCTACCTTGGGGCTTCGTACTACCACAGGGGCACTGTTGGTTCGGTTCTTAGGGTGTGCAGAGTTAGGGTGAGAAATTCTATATATACGACTATAACATTCCTTTTATTCTATGAGCAGAAGTCAGGGGGATCGGCTAAGTGATTCTCTGGGCATGTCTTGCGTATTGGTAAAGAGGAAATTACTTTTTCTTTCATGAGAAAAGAAAAGCGCACAATGAAGAAAAACATTTTGAGCCTCTTCCATCCTGTAGACCAGGTAAAGGAGTTACACAGAGTCCTCAGATCCCTTTGGGCCTTTCAAAGTCTAGGAAGTAGGTTTCCAAAACTCTGATTGGCTTGACCTCCTGCTGGCTTACATGGCCCTTTCATGTTACAGATGCTTCTTGTCAGGAAGTCTTCCCTTTCAACCTCAGGAATCCTAGATCCTGTGGCCATGAACTCTGGGTTAGCCCTTTGGGGTAATTTCAGTCACTTTCTCTTAAGCCATTTTACTAGATAACATTCTGAATTCTGATCTCTTCAGAGTGTCTCTTCAGACACCCTTTACAACTCTATTGCCTGCAAGCTCTGCGTGGTAGTAGTTAGAAGCCTCCAGTGGCTAGCTGTTCCTCTGGTGCCTACATCCGCAGGCTCCTGTTCTTGTGTTGCTCGGTCTCTTCAGTGGCCACCAAGCTCCTGTCCTCCACCACAGGCTTAAGTGCAGCTTGAGCCCAGAGTAACTGCAGGCCAGCCGGAGAACGGGCTTGGTCTTCACAGGAAGCACCAGAATAGAGAAGACAGTGTTCTCACAGCTTCACACCCTGTCCTGTTGCCCTACCATTAGGAGGAATGCTTGGGTCACTCCTGAAACTCTGGCTGAGTTTGCCTTTCAGCAGCTGCCAGTCCTCCCACACAGCTCCAGGGTGTGATGACCCAGCCCATCCCTGGCCCTAGTGTTAAGGTTAGGCGCGGCCTGGGGGTATAGTTGGGCCTCTGGGCAAGCCACCAGCATGTGTCTGCATCCAGCTGTGGAATTTGCCTGATTTTTCACCTGCTCCCCCCACGAAGACCTGCAGATATTTGTTGCTCTGAGGTCACAGGTGGTTTTCTTATCTCTGTTTGGAAGATCCCATTCTCCCCATCCCAAACGAAATATGTGCTTAGGTAAGTTTACTCAGAAAGAAAGTAGGCTAAAATGCCACTTCCAAGCCTGTGGGTCCCACAAAGCACGTGGACTGGAGACCACTTCTCCACCAGGAGTCTCCCACAGCCTTACTACCACTTTGCTAGCTCTCAATTTCAAGCCCCTCACAGTCTGCCCAAGCCACAGATGCTCCTCCCAGGGGCAACCGTGGCCACTGTGCAGAACTTCCGGACAGGGGTCTCATTAGCAGGTGGCCTGAGAGGACCAGACTGTGCCAAGTGTCACCAGCTGCTCTGCCTGCAGCCTGCTTTGTACCTTAAGCAGGAGAGTGTAAGGATCCAGCAGCCAGGGAAGGCGGCGGTCCTTGTTCTGCCCCACGGTGTAAGCCACTGGGCCCCTGGAACCGTGGGGGATGGTGGAACCCTGTCCTCTGTGCCCAGGCTGCACTGACCTCAACAGTTCTGTCCGATTCTGATTTTTTAAGCAGGCTTAGCCCCCTCTGAGGATGTAAGTTCCTCGGGCCCAACAAACACAGTGGCTCTGAGGATAGAGTAAGACATTGTGAGAGGAGAAGCCGGGGAGTGACCGTCTGTCCCAGGGCCACCTCTCCCATCAGCCACGTGACCTTGGACAAGGTAATCTTAAAAATCCCTTCTGGCTTGAAATTCTATGATTTTATTCATTCTTAGAAAGATCAGAACATTTCTTAAAGTTGAAACTATTGAAGCATAGAAATTTAACTTCAAAAGTTCAAGACCAAAAATTCTTGTTTTCTTTGGGATTCAAAGTGTGTAACATCAGCATGTCAAGGTTGACTTCTCATCCTTGTTGGAAAGTGGGTTTGCTATCAAGGGTAAGTGAATGGTTTTGCAATTGCTTTCTCTCCTAATAGTGTGGTAAGAATATTAAATCCTGCAGAGGTGGAAATTGGAGCTTGTGGGAAATGGAATAGAAAGCAATTTGTTTCCGGCAGCCTTTGAACAAATTGTTTTAATAGGAAATAGAACTGCTGCTTCATAGGTCTCCTCAGCCATCTTTCCTCAGCCTTCTCAGATGCCAACTACTCTGGCTCTTAACGCCAGACAGCGGGCTACATGTACTTCTGCTCACTGCCTGCTGGCAAGCCTTGCTATAGCAAGAGAATTTTCCTCAGTAAGAACATTGGCCTTTAGTTCCTTGGAGCAGCTTCCTTGGATTCTGAGCTGTCAGGAGGAGGAGGAGGAGATCAGGTGCTGTTCAAGACAGTCTTGTCTTTAGAGCAGGTCTGCAGAGACTGCCAGAGCAGTGTTTACACGTCACCCAGCCACCTTGGCTAGGGCGGCACTCGGCTCTCACAAGCTACGGTCTATGTAAGAGCAGCGCAAGTGCAGGGACCTGGGACGTGGAAGCGGCCCGTGCGCTGTGTCACGGGCAGCCAGCCTAGGGCCTCGAAGGCAAATAGAGGAGGGAGGAGGCATGGCGCATGGAAATGACTTCAGCCCTCTGCCTCCAGCTGAGCCAAGATTTTAATCAACTTCCCTAATGGGTATTGACACCTGAGGAGTGGAGACCCTATCAGGGATGGCTATTGATTTCTCCTTTTCTGATTAGATTGAGAAAATAGATCAACTTCATTACAGCCCAGGAACTATCATTTTCACGGCTAAGGAATGAGGTGGTCTCTGAGCACTGAGGGAAAACAAGCATGGAACTGGCCATCCAGCAGCTGAACGTGAGGAAAGATCCTCCTCCTCCTCGAGCTGTGACTGAGGGTCGGGTTGAAGTGGGCCTGGCCTGCACCGTGCGGGCGGCATATCTGGGGACCCCAGCACCACTCTGAGGCCGCGGCCCAGAGCTCGCAGGAAGGCTGGCATGCTCTTAATCAGAAAGAACTCAGAAGCACATCTCAGCTAAGTGCATTTTTCTGTTTTTCTATTCCTATCTTTTGCTTTTCCCCCTTCCTTCCAATCAATCCCCCAAGAGTTCTGTGCTATTTTCCTATTCATCTGCTTATCATTTCAGCCAGAATACTATTTCTCCTTCAAATTTTCCCTCATTCTTCCAGTAAAATTTTACTTGGGTGGCCCCTTAAGGGGACATCAGAATGCTCTCATATCCTTCCAAAATAAGCATATTATGATCTCCTTCCCTCTCATCTCCCTCCATATTCTTTACTCCTTGCTTCTCACTTGGACCCTGTGGTGCTTACAGAAAGTTTTCCATGAGTCAGCCAGGATTCCACCCCTTCCTGTCTGAAGCTCCCTTGCTGCGCTAATGCCCTTCAGAGAAGAGGGGGATTGTGTAGGCCTGAGGCCACTGAGACCTGGGGGAGCTAGGCCTGGTGTCTGCCATCGCCATCTTGGGTGGTGTCTCCTTGACCCCAGCCACATCAGTGTGTGGGCACGTCCGTGATGGCAGCTCAGCCCTTCCTGCCCACCAGGCACATCAGGAGGCACAGCACCTGCCAGGAGCCTCCAAGAGCAGAGCTGGGTCTGACAATGCAGATCCCACACGAGGACACGTGAGCACCAGCACGAGCTCGGCCCAGAGTAACCGCTCGTCAGACCTCAAGCAGATCCCACCTATCCTCAGTGCAGCCAGGCCAGATGGACGGCCGGAAGAGACGGTGGGAGGCTGCAGCCACCTCCATCGATGGATCCCTTAAAAGGCTGGCTGACACCTGGCTTGTACCTTAAGGAGGGCCGGGATCTCCCAAAAGAGAATAGGTTCTGCCTCTGCAACCGTCTCCTGGGAGAAGATGCAGCCTGTTCTCAAGTGCATGGTCTGGACTCAGGCTTTCCTCCCTCCATTCTCCCCTCTGCCCCGACCTTGATCATGCAGAAGAGAACTACCTGGTGTCTCCACCCTGTACTAGTGGTAATGGTATGTTTTCTCTCTCCACCCCCATCTCCTTACCTTCCTCCCACCACAAGTAAAGCACCGGATATAACTTTCCAGCCAAGTTGTATGGACTGAACCAGTCCATTGTGAATACACCTGGAGTACTGGGGGGGCCAGCTTGCTTTGTGAACTGAATGTATTGTTATGCAATTTTGAGTGGCCTTTCAACCCTGAGATGGATGATTTTGTTTTACTGGTTATTATATAGTTATTAAGTATTCTGTGTTTGAAAGTTTGGGAAAAATATTCACATCTATATGATGCCTGTAAACACAACAGTATTTATAAATGAGTAAAACTGTGTTTTAACTTTGTGCACTGAGCTCTCTCAAGGTCCCTTGTGGGGCCTGCTCCTACGCAGACACCAAAGCCATGCTTTGGCCTTGGTAAGTTTCCAACCCTGAGTGCAGGTTGCTGGGAGCACCACACATTTCCTAATGGATCTGGCCAAGGCTGCAGGGGAACCATTAAGAAATCGGAATTTCAAGCCTCTAGGATCTGGCTGGCTGTAGGCAGACAGCTGTACTCTGCACAGTGCCGGGCCTGTCCCCTCTCGCTGTTGAGGAAGGTGGGTCCAGTGCGTGGCTGCTCCAAACCATTCCCAAGGTCCAGACTCCAGCCCAGGGAGGAGCTGCAGGGCTGGCCGGCAGGTCAACCTTAGGCAGCCAGGGTTCGGATCTGGTTCCCCCATGCAGCAAGCCTTCCCTTTTGCCGCCAAGCGGAAGTCCCTGATCACTGACTTGGAGGCCGTCAGGGAGGAAAGATTCTTTTCCCTGGCTGTCACTCAGCCCTCTCTAGCCCAGGCAGCACCGGAACATGTATGCACGCACAGTGTCATGGCAGCAGAGCTCAGAACTGTCCTGGGGCATGAAGGGAGCTGCTGTGGGCCAAGGAGTATGTCTTACATCAGGGCTCCTTGACTACAAATGTCCTGTGTCCCCCACTGGACACAGTGAGTTCTGCACAGAGCGTCACCAGCAGATATCTGTGGGGAGGGTCTGCACAGCCTCCCTGAAGCAGGAGGAGCATACTTTCTCAGTCGACCTGCCCTGGTCCTGTGCTGCCTCGGGGACACTTGTTTACATGCCCGGGTGGCCCTGTCCCTCCATCTCCTCTCCCCCTCGTGCATTTGGACCTGACAGGCAAGCACAAGTCTAGTTGTGGTCATCCTAGAAGACACTATGGCAGACTGGCAGGTGCCTGTCTTCCAAGTGAGCAGAAAGGACTCGTCTTGGACAACACGACCTCACTCATCTTAAACACTCCTGTCCTTATCCCTAAGGTCTGCCTCATGAATCCAAAACATTTGGAGTTCTCTGCAATGGGACAGTTTAAGACTTTATAGGATTTCTCTTTTTGAATTCCCATACTGTGGTCATTCCAGCTCTGCTGGAGGGAAGGCAAGGTTGTGGGTCTCCAAGGCTGGTCCTCAGTACCACCATGCTTCCCTAGGACAGCAGCAGGCATGGCCTTGCTGTCAGGTGCTGTGAGTCCTCCCACCCATCCAGTCATGTCTCCCTCCCAAGAAGACAACAGCCCTCAGCCCTTTTGCCGCTTCCCTGAGGGGAGCACTGGGCTTTAGGACAGCCTCAGAAACTGCTTGCCACCCTTGTGTAAGACATTGACCCTCTGGGGCAGCTCGACCTCCCCAGATGGAACCCACCCTCACCACGGCCCAAGAAAAACAATGGCAGACACCCCCCACCCCCAGATTTCTTTCAGCTCATTTCTTTAATAAGGAGACACAGCTCATTACAAAATAACAATTTGACAAGAGATCAGACAAGAACAACAGAGTCCACATAAGGGGGTGGAGAGCATTGCCAAGCAGGGGTGGGGAGGCCAGAGCTACAGTGCCCTTGTGGACTGGAGAGCTCCTGGTGGGGCAACACATTCCCTGGGTGACCAGGTCAGGCTAGGCCAGGCTTTGGCCCTAGTTTTGAAGTTTTTTGGCCCAAGGTTTTCAAAAAGCAGCAAATCGAGTCCTTAGGTGAGCATAAGTCAGGTGGAGGGTCAGACTTCTAAGTGGAACCCAAAGCCCCAATTGCTTGCTAAGGAGGGGTTCAGTGCCCTGGTTCTGCCCCCACCCGGCCAGGCAAACTGCACCTCGGCTCTCTCAGTTCTGTCAGGAGAGCAGACCACCCTGCAGTGGGAGCTGATCCCAGTGCAAGGGAGACATGGCGTCCCTCAGACACTGTGCCCACACAGGGTGATCTGGAAGTAGCAGAGCCCACCTCGTACCTCTGGCCTGCCTGATATACCCACCCTGGTTCTCAAGTTCTCTCTTGCTAGAGGCCTCCTGGGGGCAGAGCACCTGGGCCACATGATAGGGGCGGCAGGTCAGCATGTGCCAGAGACCTCAGAAGGCCCAGGCCTCTCTGCCCACCTCTCCACTGCTTGGCACTGCAGGCTGGGGCTGCCCTGGGAGCGGGTGTGAATCAGAGCCCGGTGCACACCTGCCCACCACTCAGCGTGGCCCACACTTCTCTAGGGTGCCCTTAGTCAGACTGCAGGATGGAGTATGGGCAAGGGCATAACCCACTGTGTTCCCCAAGTTTTCCCTGAGTCCTTCCTCCATTACCATCTGTGGGCCTTAACATTCACAGCACATAAATGTTAAGTAGGGCTGGTTCTCTCAAACCCTGGGGATAAAGGAGAACTTGGCCACAGACTGAACCACTGACTAGCTGCTCATGAAAACCCTGGTCGCCTCTACAGAGCCCCCAGGTATGTGTCCAAACTGTGGCATCCACTCCCAGAGTGAAGATGGCATTGAATCATCAGACTTAGGCCAAGAAAGCCAGCCAGGGTCTCCTGACACCCCACCAGAAGCCCTGGACACCATCTGTGTCATGGCACCAGGCTGAGGGAGCAGAAGAAGGTGACACCAGGTGAGCCCTTCACAGGTGTTCTGTGGGGAGCCAGTTGGAGGGACGTGGGTGCTCCTGGGAGGAGCCGGGGGCAGTCTCCAGCAGGAGGCCCCATTATGGCTTTTCAGTGAATTCAGACAGTGGGAAGAAGGGAACCACACCACACATACAACGTACACAGGATAGGAGCTGCAGGACAGACAGCAGACTGGACATGGTGCATGGTGGCCCTGCACACGGATGTGCAACAGACGGCCCTCTGGGGACACGGTGTCCTCCAGCATCTCCCAAGAGAACTGGCCTCTGGGCCAGAAACTTTCTCATCCCCTGATGGCTCCCCATGCAGGATTCCCAGTGTGGGGTGGCAGGGGTCAAAATGGGGACGAAGACATACAACATAAACTGAAGGGACAGGCTCAACCAGTCCTGTAAAACGGGTTTGGGGTGCAAAATCAAGGGGACTCCCAGCACTGCCATGCGGCTATTTACAGAAGTTCTAGACATGCATCTTGATTAAACAAGATTTCTGTTCATATGTTTATAGATAACTATCTTTTGTTGTAACTAAACGCACATGGAAGGGGTCGGATGAGGCTCAAATGGCTTCAGAAGGTTCTTGTTTTGTTGTCATTTAAAAAACAAAGTATATTCATCTATCTTCAAGTCACAGTGTCCCCTTCTCAGTATTGCAGTTTGAAAAACAGGTTAAGTCAGATCCATCGTGACCAATCTCTGGCCTCCCTGGGACCAAGAAGGAGCGGGAGACATGGTCAGAGGGCCAGGATGCCAGACACAGGGTAGGGTGGCCAGTCACATTGGAATTTCAGGTAAACGACAGATCACTTTTTAGTATGGTATGCCCCAGCTATGGCTTAGGACATAACTATACTTAAACACTGTTTATCTGAAATTCACATTTAACCAGGCATCCTATATTTTTATGTACCAAATCTGGCAACCATATCATAGGGCTCTGAGCCACCAGGATCAGGATTTGGAGTTCCTTGCCACTTGCCACCACCTGTGGCACTGAAAGAGGACCCCGAGCACACTGAGGTGGAAAGGAAGGGCAGAGCAGCGGCCCCGAGGGCACCACCTGCCTCCGTCTCCTGCCTTTGGGAGGGACCCCCACAGGAACAGGCTCTAAAAGGAAGCCTCAAGAGTGAGCCTTGCACACTAAAGAAACAAGGGCTCTCTCCCCCCAACCCAGAAGAGGACCTCCCACTGCTGTCACTATCTCTTGCATGGGGACAGGTTGACAAAAAAGCTAGTTTTACCCACAGGAGACCTGAAGCAATCCTTCCCTCACTGAAGCCTTGGGCCACTACAATCATCTGACACTTCCTCTTCAGACTAGAGTACACACGAGAAAAGACTAGAAAAGCCTAGAGCCTGCTGTCCAACCTCAGCCAGGAGCTCCAGGAAAGTTGTTTCTCATCATGCCCAACACCTCCTCACTGTCTGGGACTGCCCGGTGCCCCCCAGGCCTCGGCTTCTGCTTCCAAAGTCTAAAACTCTGCTCATCACTCTGGCAGAGTCAACGTCCTTTCTAAAATGATTATCCAGGGAGAAAACAAAACTTTGAGGCCTTACTCTATCTCTGGGTGGGATTAGGCCTGGGTCTTCATGGTCTCAGCCCCTCTGCAAAATATCATCTCTCCACTAAGTACTTTTCTCTCTCTGGAACAGACTTTGGGATGAAAACTCACAGCCCAGAGGTATCCAGACACCCTAACTCTTTCCTACTTAGTGCTGACACCCCAGGGCCCTAACATCGCATGACTAACTCCGTAAACCTGCACAGCAGTGAGGGTTTCGATGACGTGCCGTGGTTTGGCTATACCCACCCTCAAATATGGTACGCATTACTATGTTCCCTTCTGTGGACTCAGATGCCACCTGCTCAGGACCAGCCAGGTCTTGGGGAAGGAGATCGTGGAGCCCATGTGGCTCCACACTGGTGCCAAGACTCAAAGTCTCAGTAACCTGTCCCTACCCCTCAGGCTGCCAAGTGGAGGTGGGCTCAGAGTAACGAAACTGGCTCGTCTTGAGCCAGGGACACTCAAACCACCAGAGGTGCCTGCCTTTTCCTTCCCTTTGCTAGCAAGAGAGCGGCAAATCTTGGGCTTCAGAAGGAGGGAATGAGGTTCATGGGCACAGAAGAACCCTGGTGGTAGAATGTGAATTGGAAAAGGGTAAAATACTGAAGCTAGAGATTGACAGGAAGTGTCCATGAATGAGGTGTGTGGAATGCAGGTGAGCGGGGACCCTGAGAGAGCACCAAAATCACACAGCCCTGGGGATAGGAGAAGAGCCCAGTGACATGTGGTGGCCACACTTGGACTGTGGTGTTCGGCTGCCACCCAGATGCTGAAGGCACTCTATCCTCCTGCAACTCAACCGTGACTACACCTCTGGCCCCAAGACCAGGGCACTGCCTGTATTATAGTCTTGCCTTCCCAGTAGGCATGCAGATGTGGGGTGTATAAAACATGATTTCCCATGTAGTAATGGCCGGAAGAAGGGTCAGCCTCAGAAAGGCTGCCCAGGACCCGCTTTCCAGACTCTCTGGTGGGAAGTGCCCCTCACTCCCTATTTGAGCAGCAACAACAAAAGCAAAGCAAAATCAAATATCTTCCTCTTCCTCACTTCTCTAAAAGACACTCTGTGGGACCTCAAAGCCTGATTTTCTCCAACACCATCATTCTATCTCAGGTGCCTACAGGAAGGTAAAATGGTCCAAATGGGGAAGAACAGGAAGTACTGCCGCCTTTGCTGAGAATGGGATTCCCAGGCTTCTGGGGAAGCTGTGTCTTCAGCAGTGAGGAAAATGCCAAGGATCAGAGGGCTTCAGAGACAGAAGAGAGGGCCAAGGGAAGGGAGGCAAACAGGATTGGCCCCTGGCCATACAGGAACCTGACTCTCACGCCCAAGCTAAAGGTCTGAAAGGGGACTCAGTGCAAACTTGACTAACATATATATGGCTTTTTAAAAATCAATGCTGGGGACAAGAGGTAAATGGGACAGGACAACTGAGCATAGGGTAGAAACCCTGGTAGGTTTCCTCCACCACCATTAAAGAGGAATGCCTTTATCGTGGTATTCATAAAGAAAGGCCTCCAATGAATGGGAGGCCTAGGCCTCCCTGAGCCACTCCAGGTACTCATAAGCCCCAGGTTTGGAGGGCAGAGGGTCCAGAGAGCAAGGAATGGGAGATGGGGGAATCCCAAATGCTCCAGTCCCAGAAACTCTCCACCATCTGTCCATCATTCTCCCCTTTTTACCACCCCCTTCTTACCTGGACCTCAAGGAAACTAAGGACATGTAAGCCTTCCTCTTAAAGTTCTCTGGCTCTGTACAGATACATCTTCAGGCAAGTTGCTCCACTTAAAAGAGAAATTGAAGCAAAAGCACAATGGAGAAAAATGCAAATGAACTGCACTGCTTATATTCTGGAGAGGGAGAAAGTGTTTGTTTCCCAATGAATGGGCCAAAGATGCAGGAGTTTTAATTTTGGTCTCTCTGGATTTAAGGGACTTCTTTTTCTTCATTGCTTGATATCCACTGTCAGTAAGAGTGAGATCCTGGGACTGACTGACAGTTCCTGTTAGAGTCTGACTGATCTAATAGATAATTTCATTTCCATCAGTGTCCCGGAAACCTCACTTCTGGAGAAGCCACACCTGACAGGAGGACGGAAGTCTATGATGGATGGCATCAGGGGTTTGGTCCTACTGGACACATCCAGTTCCTGCATCCTGCTGCCTCTCAAAGAGCCATCTACAAGAGATGTAGGAGCATCTGGTATCTGACCACAATTCTGAGCCTTCTCCCCAAGATCGCCCACAAACATTGGACTTTCTTCATTTCAGGATCTCTGCAGAACTCTTTCTTCCTACACAGCATCACTGTCCATGGCTCATTCCAGGACTGAAGAGAGTCTCAAGACAGACAGACAAGATACACATACACATACACATATACACACACACACACACGTTCTGACTCACCCACCATTGGCCAGGATTGAAGAGATACTCAAAGACAGACAGACAGGACACACACACACACACACACACACACACACACACACACACACACACACTGACCCACCCACCATTGGCCTCTGTGTTGCCTTCACTGTCAGAAACAGGATGTGCCACCATTTTGTTGGTCCAGAATGTGCAAAAAACAGGAAGTGCTGCAACTTTTCTGCCAGTGGAGTGCCTCACTCAGGGTGAAACTTAAGTGGAGCACTGAAAAGTGAGAGGGGAACCATGACAGGGCATGCAGCAAGGGCAGTTCCCAGATGATGAACAGAGCCAGGCTTCTCTTTCACCTCTTAGGGGACTCTCCTCACACAGCCATCAAAGGGAAAGTTGGTCTTTAAAAAGAGAAGGAAAAAATAATATATAACCACAAAAATTAAAAAACAAAACAAAAAACCTCTAAGGTCGCATAACTGAGGTATTGATAGCTCTGGATCTTGTCAGTGTCCATGAAGGCTGCTGGGTCCCAGCTGCCGCTGCCTACTTGTTCTTGCCCAGAAGTGCATCCACCTCCTCCTCAGGCTTGAGCGAGTGCCACTGCGCAATGGGCCTCCGAGGGTTGGCCAGCATGTCGGACCAGTGCCGCAGCTCTGTTCCTGTGGCATTGCTGCCCACAAAGATCTTGCCAATTGCTTCATTCTTACCCAGCTTGTCATAGTCCAGCACAGTGACCACCACTTGGACTTTCTACAAGGAAAACAAAAGAGGGAGGGAGTTGGAAGGCGAAGGTAAGAGATTCTGTCACCAAATTTTCCCCCTTCCACAACCTATACTTCAAATGAATGAGAAGGAGAGGCTTCCCAGGAGCCCTTGTTTCCATCTCTGGCCCCAGCTAAGACTGAAGGTATAGAATGACAGAGGCCACACCTTTTGGAGATGACCTGTGTTTCTACCAACAGGGATTTACCGAGCATGTGCAGGGCTAAGCTCTTGTTAGGGAGGCAGTGAGAAGATGAACTTTTTACCTCTAATGAGACCAGCAGACACACAATCACAAACCTGCAACACAAAGTGATAAAGGCTATGCTAGAGAAAAAAAGCACAAGGGCCTCTAGAAGTTCAGAGGAGGGGACCAGCCTGCTTGGGTCACAGTCAGGGCAGGCTTCATACAGGAGGTGAAATCTGAGAAGAGAAAGTGCCAGGAAAGATGATGAGCTCAGAAAGGGACACAGAGACAGGAAGATACACGTGGTGACTGAGAAACGCTACAAGTGCAGAATCAGTGCAGGATGAGAAACGAGGCAGGAAGTGCGGTCGCCAGGTGGGCTGGCATTGTATCCCCTCCACAAGTGGCTGGAAGACTTATGAGGAGGAGTGTGGACAATCTGGAAAGAAAACAGTGTTGCTGAGGGGGAAGAGTCACTGGGCCTGTAGGCTGCAGGGAGACCAGCAGCTGGCAGTCCTGGAAGGATGGAGACTAAGGACCCAAAGCCAGGCAGTGGGTTTGGGAAGTCGGGGCCAGGCTGGAGAGGCAGAGCAGAGAATCGAGACAGCGATCACCTGGGTTTGCTGAGGGGACAGTCAGTGCCCTCTCCTCTGCCTCGAGCTCTCAGCTTCCTCTAGGCAGCCATCCTTAACCTGCTCACAATCCTCCACCTTATGCTCAGGGGACCCGTCATCTCACTGTGACAGCACTCACAGGCATGAGTGCATCTTCTACATGCTGTGTTCCCAGTTCCTGGCAAACGCCCGGCACTTAGGGAATGCTCAGGAAAGTGTGTTGGACAAATAAGAAAGGAAACAGATTGTGTCTAAAATGACACCTGGGTGTCCGACTTGGGCTGCTGGGTAGGTGGTGGAGCCGTTCACTAAAAACAGAATTCAGATGAAGCAGGCTTGGCTCAGAAGAGAAGTTTAGATGCTGGGTTTGGACGTGTGGGATTTGAGATGCTTGGGCAGTATACTTGCTATCTGTCTTAAGTTCTCCACCGGGAAGACTCCTCCTGGGCTCCCATTGTTGCTGAGCTGCCCATTGCTGCCTTGAAGAGTTCCATCATCATGGCCCAGACATCTCCAAGTCGAGTACTCCCTCGGCACTCTTGCCCCTCAGCCCTCCTGGAGGGGACAGGAAGTGGGCAGATCAGCTCACTACAAAGGAGAGTCTGAGACTTCATGAGAACCAACCACGCTGCAAGGCCTGGCTGCAGGCCTCTCGCCCTTCTATACACCATTCGTACCCAAAGTGGTGCAAAACAGCCGACCTCATTTCTGACATTTACAGAACTTGCTGGAGAGGGAGAGGGAAAGAGGAGTAGAGAAGATTAGAAGGGTCAGCACGGGGGAAGAGAAGAGGGAAAGGCATAGACTAAAGCAGTGCTAGGCAGCAGCAGAGTGGGAAGCAGGGATGGCCGTGACCAGGGAAGGATGGAGAAGGAGGCTATTCCTCTCCAGTCCCTCCCAACCCTGGCTGGTGTCACAAACACCACGAGCACGGCCATGTACCACAAAGTCCTCAAGGACTGATAGACAGAAGTTTCTGGAATTAGTGCACGTTCATCTTGTCAGAAACGGGGGCCCTCCAGAAGACGCCCCAGGGAAGCATCCTCAGACTCGAGCTTCCCTGGCACATGAGCCGTTCTGTGGTCCCGAGTTTCCCACCCTCGGCCCCCAGCACTCATCTGTCCCAAGCCCAGCTCCGCGCCTGAGACCCGAAGGCCTGAGCACCTGGATCTGCTCGAAGGGGATCTCGAAGCTGAAGGACTCATTGAAGTAGGGGTTCAGGGTCTTCTTTTTCACAGTCGTCTTCTTCTTCTTAAGCCTCTTGCCATTCTGCATCAGGTGGATCTTCACATAGGGGTCTGTGGAGAGTCCAAGCCCAGAGGTCAGCCCTCACCAGGCTCCCCGAGACAGGCCCGTCCCAGCCTCCGTGGGATGGGTCTCCTCCTGCAGGGACCAGGCTCTCAGAAAGCCTGAGGCCCTGGACAGGAAGTCCTGATGGCATCCAAGAATCATCCCGTTCAAGAATGGCAGAATGTTTCCCCTCAAGGACAAACTCTGATCAGTTGGTTGTGGTTCCCAGGACGACCCAGCTGGACAATCTGGGTCTAGGTGAGGCCTTGTAAGTGTGGGGTCTGACTGGTGATGCCTTCCTAGGTGGGGGACAGGCGTGCTAAAGGCCAGGCACACCTCTGCCACGTCCTTGCCCTAGCCTCCCTATAGATGAGAAACTGAGGCCCACGAAGGGCAATGACCCAAACACACAGAGCCTTTCCAGGGCACAGCCAGCAGAGCCCAGAGCTTCCCCTCGAAAAGTGTCCCTACCGTGGTGGCAGAGACACACTTTGGCTAAGCCCTGCCGACTTCCTACATTTGCCTGAGAGAAGTAAAATCCTAAGATACTGGCCCATCTGAGTGATGAGGTCTCACTAACCCTTTCCTTCCTGGGCCACAGGCCAAGGCCAGAGGGGGTTGCGAAGAAACTCAGATGGGGCAGGGGCCCCTTGGAGAAAGGGGAGTAGGAAGCCAGAGCTCCCTAATCTGAGGGGGAATATCCAGCTCCCAGAGGGGGCATTTTCTCCTCAGTGGGGCATGCAGACTCCAGTTCTGAAGTGACTGGCCCCCTGGTGCCACCCAATGGCAGCCAAGAGCACTGCATGTACCTGAAAGGCCACCCACGTCCATCTTCTTGAGGTTCTTGGCCTCCAGGATGCAGACCGTGAGCTTCCCAGCCGTGGGCACATAGCGCAACGAGGTGCAGATGTCACCCAGCTTCTCTGGCTGTCCGGGGAAAGGCGGGACTCGGGTCATCTCAGCCATCCACCTCCCAGTGTGACTGGCCCTGTCTTGCCCGTCAGTACCCAATCTGGGGGCCTCTTGCTGCAGTTGCCATGACCCAGTGGGGCTGGGCATGTGGTATGTTTCACCTCAGCCCAGGAGAGGTGAGCAGGGCATGAGCTGAGTGAAGCCAAGCGCCTGCTCCCAAGAGCCCGGGAGATCGAGAATGTCAGAAGCTTTCTCCCTCTCAACTCTCCCCGGCACCGTTCCACCTGCAGAGATTCCCGGATTTCAAAGCACTTCGCCCCCTTCCCTTTGTTACTGTCACTGCAACTCTCTCATGTAGAGAAGACAAGAGTTCTTGCTAGTGAGCAACAGAGGCCTCAGAGGGACACAGGATAAGGACTGGGCACTCCACCTGCAGGGTCTCCGCCAACACCACAGTCTCAGACCTGCAGCCCCCAGGGGCACCTGACCACATCACACCCACTGCAGGAGCTGCCCTTCCTCCTGGCTGCCATGTGAGCCTAGGGCCAGAGGACGCCCTGTGCCTCCCTCTTATCCCTGTACCACTCCCGAATGCCATTCTAGGCAGCAGCAGGGCCTTGTTCAAGATAAATGACCAATTCTCAGAAGGAAGGGGGGGGGCAAAAGTGAAATTATGGATACACCACAGGTGCTCAGTAAATATTCAATGAGTAAATCTACACTGTAGCAATCACTAGGATAAATCCCTGTGCTGAGAACCCTTTGGAACAGATGCAAATTTCCATGTGGGCAGACGGAGGCACAGAGTCAAGAATCACTGGTCCTAGATGACAGCAGAATCTTACGGGTAACAAAGGTAATGGGTCTTATGTAGCCAACTGCCTACCCACCGCCAGACTCTACAGGATGGTTCACCCTCATCTGTAAAGAATCTAAAATGGAAGCCCAGAGCCCAAGAGTTTGAGCCACTTGTCTGGGGTCAAGCCCTCAGAGGGCAGAGCTGGATCCCTAACCTGAGAGGCCTGCCTAACGCCCACCCTCTCCACCAGCCCAAGGAGGGGAAGCTGTGGGAGCAGCATGGTCCTCGCCCCGCCCTCACCTCCTCCTTCTCCCCGCCTTGCAGGTCTCTCCACTCCTCAATCGGCTGGCCGAGGTCCACAGTGTTCATGGGCACCTTCACCTCACCGATGATGTCGTGCTTGGAGAAGCGGTCAAAGTCGTAGATGGCCATCACCAGAGTTTTGCCCCCCAGCTCCTGGTATGGCACCTGCGGGGCACAAAGGGATCAGAAGGGCTAGAGGGACTGCAGCACCTCCAGGGAGTCCTGTGCACAAGCCACTCGCCCGAGCTGGCCCACGGGGCTCCTGGTCAGTCCGTAGAGACAGAAGAAAGCCCTGCCAAGCTGCTGGGGTACAGAGTGAGGGCAGGGTGGATGGTCCCTGTCCTCCACAGAGGCCAGCAGTCATCAGCCGGCCAGCAGTCGTCAACCAGCCACCAGTCAGTGGGTCCTGGGCCCCAGCCACAGCCCAGAACTAAGGAAAGATCTGAAAAGCTCAACGATGGGGAGGGAGCCAAGTCATTCTTCCAGCCTCATCACCTTGAAAGTGAAGGTCTCATTGAAGGCAGGGTTCAGCGTCTTCCGATGGACTTTGGTCTCGTATTTCTTCTTCTTGTCTGGGAGGAGGAAGACTTTGACATACGGGTCTGAGGTACCCCCCATGTCCAGGGCAGGTAGTTCTGCAGCCTGCAGGACGCCCACGGTGAGCTGTGGAGCAAGGGCACAGGGAAGGGGCCTGAGTCTCCACACCGCTCAACACCAGCGCAGGCCTGAGCCCAGCTCCCAACCCTCCCCAGAGGCGATGCTGGAGGCAGGTTGGGGTGCCAGCCAGGCCAGGCCGGCCTCCATCTCCTGCCTTGTGAATGTGCAGTGTCACTGGGGAGGCTGAAGTTGAAAAGGCAACTGATGTGCCCAAGCTTGGTGGGCAGCCTAACCCAAGCAGAATGGTGGCCATGAAGGTCAGTGTCCAGGCACAGATGCCCTGTGGTCTGCACTCCAGAAAGCAGCAACACGAACATGTGGATAACTTTTCTACCCCCACCTCCCCTGCCCTCCAAGCCCAGCTCCACACACCTGGTTAGCCTGGAAGTCGTAGTCCAGGGAGAACTGTAGTTTACCCAGGTTCTCCGGCTCTTTCTCCTCTTCCCCTTCACCTTCTCCCTCAGTCAGGCCTGTCTCCGCATCATCATCGTCCTGAAGGGGCTTGGGGGAGAAAGGAAGAAATGAGTTAAAGGGGAAAACAAGAATGCCCAGACTCTCCACCTAGGGCTGGAAGCCGTCGCCTCTGAGCTCCAATCTGACTCAGCCTGGGTGGGACAAGGGGTGTGATGTGGCACAACCAGTGGGCTCTTCTGCCCCACAGCCCACCAGGACCCCCGGCAGCCCACCCACCCTGCATATCAGACAAGGCTCTGGAGCTGGTGTGTCTCCTCCCCATGGTGCAGCACTGTGAGGCTTGGTACTGTGTCACATGCCCACAGTGTCGAGGTACATGACTCACTTTCCTCCTAAGATGCCCCTAAAACCTTCCCCAGCTCAGCCCCATCCACCCAGGCAAGACATACCAGTAGGGCAGTCCGGGCAGAGAGGAGCAAGACATGTCCATGGAGGCAGAAAGAGAAGGCAGAAAGTGACGTAAGAAAAACTACTGCAGCTCAAGCCAGACCCTGAAGTCAGAGCCACTTGGAAGACTGGGCTGGGCCAGACCCAAGTTACTCTTGAAATTCACATGCACGTGCTTCCTGCGAGCCCCTCTGGGCCAGTGCACGCATGCGCACACGCACGCGCGCGCGCACACACACACACACACACACACACACCCAGGTGAGCATGCAAAGGCCGTATGACCCTGGCCAACTTGAGACCAGCCCCTTCCATCCTCCATCCCGAGTTCTTTTTTTTTTTTTTTTTAAGGTTTTTTTGAGACAGGGTCTCGCTTTGTGGTTCAGGCTGGCCCTGAGCTCAGCCTCAAACTCACATCACAGCAATCCTCCTGCCTCTGCCTCCCGAATGCTGGGATTACAGGCGTGAGCCACCATGCCTAGCACTGTGCTATGTGGTACTGGTTGCTGCTGGGCATGAGTCTCCACGCCCAGTATGGTATGTGGTTACCGGGGATTGAACCCGGGTCCTTGCGCTTGCAAGACAGGTGCTGGAACCACTGAGCTATATCCCCGGCCCCATCCTGAGTTCTTGAGATATCTCCCAGTCACTCCCCAGACAGCCACGGGAATGAGGTATGGAATGAGGTATGCGGGGCCTCCGTGACCTGAAAAGGCTTCGATACATTAAGGGACCATCGAGAACAAGGGGGTGACTCAGTGCTAGAGCACATGCCTAACATGCGCAAGGCCTGGGGTTCACTCCTTAGCATTGCCCAAAAAAGAAGAAAAGGATCTTTCTAGCATCCCTGATACCAAAAGGCCCCTGTCTCTAACGCTAGGATAAACTGGGCTTTTCTGTGGTTAGTGACGGATTCCATTTGGCCCTGGCTTGGCACCTTGGAGCCCTCTTCCTGCCTCATCTAGCTCCCACGCGGCCTGGCCAGACGCCTCCAAATAGGCCGCTGCTGTCTCTTAGCCTCTTCTGGCATCAGAACACAGGGTCCCCGATGGTGGCTTCCTGGTGGTTTCACAGGCTATCTCTCCAGCATTGTGCTCTAATGGCCTCCTTGGGGGTCACCATATTGTCTCCTCCCCTGCTTTCCAAGGATGAGGTCATGCTGACACCCAAGTTCCGGTCCCGCTAGCTGATGAGCGGACAGTGCTGGGCTTGACAGGCGGCCACAACCCTTGTGGAGTGGGAGGCCGTGCTGCCTGGAAGCCTTTGCCTCCAGCATCAGGAGCCTGGCTGGGCCCGCCCTGTCCCCACACCATGCGCTCCTACCTGCCCGCCCTTCATGTCCTTCATGTTCATGGCGTTCTTCATGCCCTTCCCCTTCTCCTTCTTGTTCTTCTTCTTCTTGCAGCAGCACTTCTTGCAGATGCAGAAGCAGCAGGTGAGGAGCAGCAGGCCAGCAACCACGGCAATGGCAATCAGAGCCCACGGTGGCACTGCCCACACAGAGACGGGCCCGGGTCAGCGTGCCACATCTCGTGGGCCTGAGCCCAGCGTGTGGCCAAAACCGGTGAGGACTGCCTCCCTGTGATGTCCATGCTCCTTTCTGTTTTTGCCCTGTACTCTAGAGCAGAGATCTTAGGAGCTTTACATTAGTGCCCTGCTCGTGCCTTCATCTCTGCCCCTTGGATACCATGGAGACTGGCAGGTGTTTGTGGGAGAGTTCAGTGAGAACTTGGAGAATGGGCTCACCCTACAGAGGGCACCCAGTCCTGACAGTGCTGACTCTAGACCGAAAGACCTCTTGATGTGACCGGCACGGGCTCTGGAAGCCGAGGCTTTGCTAGCACAGGTGTATGTGGGTTGGGCCCGCGCCGCTGTCCAAGGTCCTGAAGTACTGACTCCCCCCTCAGACAGCGCCTCCAGTGTCACCTACCCAGCTTTTGCCAGCAATTCAGAAAGGAGCAGGAACTTTTATTCTTCATATCCCAAAATAAACTAGTTTCAAAATGTAACCAAAAGCTGAGAAGCTCAATAATTATTTCTATTTCATCATTTTCCAAACTTTTGACAGTTTTTTAAACTGTAAGAACTTTTTTCCCTTGGAGAATGCAGCGTACAACCCCCAAAACCTCACACTGTGCCCCATTCCTCAAAGGGCTCCCCCAGAGAATCCAGGCTGAGATCCAAGCTTTAGGATACACCCTGCCCTGCCGTGCCCACCTCACCTCCATGCCGCCCCCCAGGCCACACACCCCAGTGCTGGGCCACTCACAGGGGATCTTGTTGATCTCATTGAAGAACTTCTCCTTCAGCTTAGCAAACATGTCCTCCTGGCTCTCCCCAGCACCCCCGCTCTCCGTGGAGTTGGCGTTGTCTGCAGGTCCAATCGGCATTGTGGCAGTGGTGGTGGCAGAAGCCACGATGGGCTCCTGGTTCCTCTTGAAGATGTTCCTCATGGTGGCGGTGGGGACGCTGAGGGGCAGCAGGGGAGAGGGCAGGGTGAATGCTCCAGGGCGCAGTGTGGCCAAGTGAGCACAAAGGATGAGCAAAAGTTGCTCCCAAAGCTAATAAGAGTCAGGCTCCCTTTAGTTAGTTCCAAGGTGTTTTGCTTAATGTCAGCAGCTATGGAGAACTTCATATGGAGAACTTCATGCCAGGACGTCAGCATGTGCACGTTCAGGGGCTACCGGAAGGCTTTTCATGCACAATCTCATTTAATCCAAACAACCACATATTATATGCTATGATACTGGCCCCACTTAACAGACAGGAAGCAGGTTCGGAACGGCCAGACAGCTTCCCAAGGACACTCAGCTGGAAGATAAGAAACTGGCCTGAACAAGTCTGTCTGACCCCAGAGCCTACAAACAACTGCAGCAAAGTTGGGGAAGGAGAAAAAAGCAGATGGCAGGTGAGAAAGAGCCCCACCCTTCTCCACCCCGGGAGACATCAGCACTGGGCACACTTTATGCCAGTTACTTTTTATTTTACATGATGAGATAATATTATAAATAGTATAGTATTCTGCCTTTTTTAAAAACCCAAAATTTTATTCTAAGCCTTTCTCTTATGATTAAATTTTATTCTTTTGTTTTTTGAGGCAAGGGCTCATTATATACCCTAGATTGGCCTTGAACTCATGATGATCCTCCTGCCTCAGCCTCCCAGTGCTAGGATTACAGTCATGTGGCCAACATGTCTGGCTTAAACTTTATTCTTAAAAAGCTAACCAATATCCCACAAATGGCATGACCATCTCTGTATATTTCACTACTTGCTAGTAGACATTTCAATAGTCGCCAGCCTTTTGCTAGTAAAAACATTATTATGCAGTGAGAGGGTAGCTCAGTGTAGAGTACTTGCCTAGTATGCCTAAGGCTCCAGTGTTACCACCCACCAAACATGTTCGCCATCTGCGTGCACACATGCGCATGCACATGCACGCATGCGCGCACACACTCACACTCACACACACACACACACACTATAGTGAGCATAATGTTTGGTTTTCATTTAAGACTATGTTTTTCTGGGCTTCCAAACTCTGCCCCAACCCCAATCTCCTGCTTTCCCTCTATTTCTCCTTTAAGTGGGGCCAGTCCTCCAGCACATGAGGGCAGGTGCTGTGCCTTCACCAACATCCCTCCATGCCAGGCACATGGTACAGCTCCAATAGTCTCTACCAGGTGCATAGATATTGTCTTTTTGCACCTAAGGGTGAATTAATCCCCCATCCACCTATGTTCTTTGGATAAAAAATTCCTTTGCCAATTTTTAAACTATTTATTCCAGCTCACTGTCAGATGGTGGGGTTAGGAATGGGAAACAGGTCACAGTCCACAGAACCACCCTCTATCCACACTGCTGCAGGAGCCAGTGGTTGATGCCATGAGGGACGGGGGTGCCACACCAAGGGTACCAGCTATTCAACCTAGTTCTAGTTATACAGGTTATCTTTCCATTGCTTTTGATGGCATCCTTTGAAACAAGTTTTACACTTTGATGTCCATTTTCTTTCTTTCATTGCTTACATCTCCAGCAGTGTCTTTAAGAAATAATCACGTAACCCAAGGTCACCCAAATATACCCTTATGTTTTCTTAGGGGATTTTTGTAGTTTTAAATCTTACCTTAAGGTCTGCAATTTATCATGTATGGTGTTAGCGGCTCAAATTCATTATGTGGATGTACATTTGACACAGGAGCATTATTGAAGAGAATGTTCTTTCCCCTATGATTTTAGTATCCTTGAAAATCTGAGCTGACCATAATGGATAGCTTTACTTCTAGACCCCCGAGTCCAACACACAAGCGCTGCCTTCCCTATACCAGCAACGCACATCTCATGACTGAAGGTTGTGCTGAGTTTTAAAATCAGGCAGAGTAAGTCTCTCTACTTTGCTCCCTGGTTAGGATTGTTTTGGTTGCTGTGGGGCCACCCTGGCATTTCCATAGGAACTTCAGGATCAGCCTGCTTACATAAAAAACCAGCTGGGAGTTTTATAGTTGATCTCTAGATCAATTTAGGGCTTTTCTGCTGTTTAAACGATATTAAGTTTTATACTATTTTTCCACTTGTTGAGACTTTTAATTTCTTTCAAGATTGTTTTGTAGTTTTCAATATACAAATCTTGCACCTCTCGTAATATTTGTAGGTATTTTGTTTTGATGTTAAGTGGAATGGTTCTCTCTCGCTCGCTTTCTCTCTCTCTTCTTCTCGTTCTCCCGGTGCTGGGGGATGAAGCCAGGGCCTCGGGAGTGTCAGGCACACTGAGCCAGCCCAGCCCAGAGTTGTTCTCTGCCTCTTCCTGGTTGCTCATGACTAGTGTTCCGTGGACAGTGTCACACTGCTCGTGCCTTAGTCCTAATTGTGTGTGTTCCCGTGGACAGTGTCACACTGTTCGTGCCTTAGTCCTAACTGTGTGTGTTCCTCAGGATTTTATGTTTACAGGAGCGTGCAGTGGACAGGATCTCACAGCTCCCTTTACAGTCTGGACACCTTTTCCTTTCCTTATTAACTGTGCTGGCTGGCACCTGCGATGAGCAGCAATGATGAGAGTGGGAATTCTTAGCTTGTCCCCGATCTGACGAGGAAAATGTTCAGTCCTTGTCTGTTTGGTATAATGTCAGCCGTGGGCATCTGTAGCTGCCGTTTAGCAGACGGGGCCCACGTGGCCATCTGTTCGGAGTCTGTGTTGTAACCTGACCCTGGGCCCCCAGGGCCTTGGCGTCCTGCTCCTCCTTCTGCACTCAGCTCCCCACCAACCCCTCAAACAAACCACCTGTTCCCTTACCCCGAGCACCTCTGGCTGAACGTGAGCCCCTGGGATGCCACCGTGCCACATGTGACAAAACTCAAACAAATCCCATCTCGTAACTGCATTTCCTCACGTGGAAACACTCTTCTTCAGGACTGATGAAAAGTTAATACATTCCACCATTTGGTACCAAATGACAGCCACGACGTGTGGTTTGGGTCTGAGTCTGAGCGGGGTTCATTGGCCCCTTTCAAGATGCCTGGAAATGTGGATCTTCTCTCACAGAGCTGACTGTTGTCAGTGTCCCTCAGTGGAGACACTGGGACAGAGCCACACTGTCCAGGGCCGGTCACCTCAGCCCCAGGTAAGGAGGGGTGAGCTGCGCCACAGGCCTGAAGTCCGAGGAAAGGGCCACTGCAGGTTCTGAGCACAGAGACCCCCTGATGTGACAGCAGGTAAGTCAGCGCCAGACCAGAGACGCTGGCACCTGCCAAGGGGAGAACAGAGGGGACGGAGCAGAGACGGCACAGCACGTGCGAGACATGCGCTCCTTCAGGGATTTCCTGAGCTCGCATCACGCTTCTCTCATGGAACTCCCCTAAAACAAATACTAAATAACTGTACATAAATAACAAAGTTGTCCTTGGGAAGTGTACCCACGGAGAGACACCCAGTGATGTGAGGTGCTACTGGGCACGGAGAGCAGAGGGTTTTCCCGGGGAAGCAATGGCTGAACCAAACCTGAAGGCGAAGTGGAGAGCGTCTGGGTCAAGAGGCAGAGAGAACAGCAAGTGCAAAGGTCCGGAGGTGGAAGAGGAGCCGACCACGGAGCCGGGACGGCGGGGGGTGGCAGAGGGAGCAGGCGAGGAGCGAGAGGAGGTGGCAGGATGGCCAGGTACTTAACGAGGGCCACCGCTTTGAGAATTTCCCTTTGGCTGTAGTGAGGAAAGAGTAGAGAAGATGACACAGTGCAGAGGGAGGTACGGCCGGCCAGGCTGGCGGGGAGGACAAGATGGACCGTCCTTTCAATCTCTCTCCAACAAAACCTGCCGGGCTCCACTGCCCAGATGGCAGGGGCCGCATGGAAAGGCCTCAGAAGGTGGCTCTGGGTTGAGGGGGGTCCGCCTGCTCCGTGCCCGTCCAGGCACTCAGGCCGAAGCCTTGCTCATCATCTTCGAGTCGCCTGCCCTCCCCTGGACATGGAGGTCTCCTCCCTGCAAGCTCCCGCTCTCCACACTCAGCCCCAGCTGGTGCTGCTGCCACACCGAGGATTCCTGTCACACGCACACCACGCTTGGCTGCCGCCGGCTCCCAGCAGTGTCTCCTCTGCGCTCTGCCACTCACCCACCCGACACAGTCTCCCAGCCCTTAGAGTGCCAGCCCACAGCCCAGAGTGCCCCTCGGCAGAGCCCCTGTGACCTCCCTGGGCCTAGCTGCCCCCTCCTGTCATAACTTGTCCCAGCACTTTGAGCTTCCCTTTTCCTGGCACTCACTGGGCAAAATGCCAGCCCTGGAGAGCCCCCCGGTCAGCGGCCCTGCCCCCAGCTGCCCCTGGCCACGCAGCACCTTGCTGACAGCCAGCCCAGCAGCTGCGGGGCCCAGACCAGCCTCGCCCGGGCTGCACAGAAGCCTCTGTAGATGGCGCCCCCTCACACGGTGCCTGTGACTGCAGCAGACACAGACGCCGCTGACGGTGTGTGGCGGCCGCCCTGGCTCCTGATGGCCAGGGTCCCGGAGGCGCATCTCCCTCCCGGGCGAACAGAGCTGATGCCTCTGACAGCCCAGGAAGGTCTGGGAGTCCCGAGGTTCCCCTTGTTCTAATGCTCGCCTTTTCCTCTCTCCTGCCAGATGTGTCCCGTTTACGATGTCACTGGCCCGTCACACAGCAGTGGTAAGTGTCCGACCCCTGCCCCGCCCTCGGGCCCTCTGAGCTTCCTCCCCGCACTCCCCTGCAGCGGGTCCACTAAGGCACCCAAGGGGCGTTTTCAATCCAGCACCACCTCTCAGCCCGGGCACCCCAAACCTTACAGCCACCTTCCCTCAGAATGTCCACCGGGGGACTTTCGCCTGGATTGGACCAGCGGGGGCCGGCATGCCGGGCTCCTCCCTCGGCCTTGGTGGCCCTGAGAAGACTGCTCCACCCTGGTTTCTGTTCCAGTCACGCTCTCACCACTGTCACAGCCGGGTCCCCGTGAGCGCCAGGCCTCAGGCCCCCTGGCCCCTTGGCGGAGCCACTTGGTCAGCTCTGTCTTTCCTCTTGCTCATCTCCTCCAGCCACCAAAGTCCTCCTCACAAAGGCAAATCCGATCAGGTCAGTCTAACAACTGTCCCCAGGAGACTGGCGAAATCCTTAAAAAGTGGCCTCGTGTCTGTGACTGGCACCATCGTGTCCTTCCCTCCCCTGCATCGCTCACGGCAACACACATGCTTTCTTCCATCCCTTCCAGTAGGCCACACTGCCCGCCTCAGGACCTTTGCACATGCCATGTCTGCTCTCATCCCCCGAGTTATGCCAGCACATCTTTCTCAGCCCCCATAGCACTTCGTCAGGGAGCCTGCCCACGCCCCACAGCTCCCCACCCGGTACGTCTCTGAGCACGTTTACAGTTTATGACTGTTTAGGCAGAGACCTTGTTTATTTTGCTCATCACTGGAGCCCTAGTAGTAGATGTTGGTAAATGAAGCCTCCATCTAATTTTTGTGAGCACAGTTTTATCAGAATGTGAAGGCTGCTCAAAGCTGAGTAGTCAGGATGGACGATGTCACGGCCCCGGAGGCTGTAGCTGTCACTTAGAGGTGTCTAGCACTTGACAGGAGCAGAGGAACATGTGGGATGTGAGCAAGCAGGGCAGGGCAGGCTCTCAGGCTGCCAGGTCACATGGTGCCACTCACAAATGACACAGTGCCCACGCGGTCCCCAGTATCACCACTGTGCCACTCGGTGGCTCCAGCAGCACCTCCTGGGAGGGCCCTGGCTGTGTGGGTCTGAGACCCCAAGTGGCACAGTGGGGAGGGGCACTGCACAGGGCTCTGAGAGCCCTCCTCAGAAGACCCGAGCCATGCTGGGGAGAGGCAGACTGTCCTGGGCACCTTAGGCCATTTCCTTCACCTTGATAGCAGATTTTTTAAAATTTTGTATATTAAGACAGGTCTTGCTAAGTCACCAGACTGCCCAGGCTGGGCTCAAACTTGGGATTCTCCTGCCTCAGCCTCCCAGAATGCTGAGGTTCTAGTCCCAGGGCCTTGGACTTCTTAGCCATCAAGTCAGCTCTGATGCCCAGGCCTGAGGGGTCACAGGGAGACCCACACCCACCAGCAGCCACACCTGCTTGAATGGGAGGCCCTGCTACTTTTCTCCCCAACACCACCCTTGAGGGCCTTTCCTTTTTAATTTTTTAAATTCTGAGACAGGATCTCACTAGAACACTCAATTGCCCAGGCTGGGTTGGAACTTAGGACCTTCCTGCCTCAGCCTCCCAGAGTGCTAGGATTACAGGTGTGCACTGCTGTGCCAGCCTCCTGGGCACCTTTCCATTTTCCGAGGAGATGACAGGCCCACAGTCAAGGAATCCGAGCTCCATGGCAGACACTCCCTGACTAAGCTAACCCCACTATCCCTGTCCACCAGCTCTGTCCTGGCTCTGACTGGAGGACAGAGCAACAGCCGGTGACTTCTGGCAGCCCTGGCCCCAGCCTGCCACCTGCTCAGGTGGGGCTGACCTTCAAGCTGGGCTCTCGCTGGCCTCCTGCCACCCCCATGCAGTGCCCTCTTATCAACCCAGGACCCCACTACAGCTTTTTATCCTCTCAAAGTAAAGCTCGAGTCTCACAGTGGCCGTCAGGTCCCCTGAGCTCATCACCTGCCCTGTGCCTCCCTGCGGGCCCTCGGACACTTTGGAGCCCTCTCAGCACACGGCTTTGCTGTCCCCTCTGCCGAGACACCATTTCGCAGGCTTTCCTGGTTTGGCGAGGTCCCAGCTGCAACCAACTCATAGCCACAACCCACCTCCCACCTGGCCCCACATCCCCTGATTCATTTTTCTCTCCAGTATTTTCCTCCAGCTGACGTTATAAATTTTATGGCTTCTATTTGCCCATCTCCCATCACTAGAATTTAGGATGCTTAAAGGCAGGGATCAAGCACACAGTATGTGCTCAATAAACAGCGCCGACTGGGCCAGGGATATAGCTCAGTGGTTCCGGCACCTGTCTTGCAAGCGCAAGGACCCAGGTTCGATCCCTGGTAACCACATACCATACTGGGTGTGAAGACTCAGCCCAGCAGCAACCAGTACCACACACCACAGTGCCAGGCGTGGTGGCTCACACCTGTAACCCCGGCACTCAGGAGGCAGAGGCAGGAGGATTGCTGTGATGTGAGTTTGAGGCTGAGCTCAGGGCCAGCCTGAACTACAAAGCGAGACCCTGTCTCAAAAAACCCTAAAAATAAATAAATAAATAAATTAAATAAAATAAACAGCGCCAACTGGATGGAGACGTCAATCTCTATCACGCCCTTGCTCTTTGGCCCAGACCTTTCCCGATGTGTCTGTGATGTTATAGCTGCTGCCACAGCACTTAGGCATTTGTTTAAAAAAGAAAACACTTTCATATTCTCTTCTTGGAAAAATATGTGTGTTAGGTGCTTTGGTCCTTCCCCAAACTGAGAAAAAGAAAGCTGAAGGCTCATCTTATTCTCACGGCTTTTGAGAGGAAAGAGGCCCAGAGAGGGACACAGCTCACCAAGGACACAAGGTGTGGCTCTGGCCGCGGCCAGCGCTGCTTCCCCCTAGACCCACAGCCAGCCCCAGCCCCTAGACCCCAGACAGGACCCACAGCCAGCCAAGACTGAGGAGGAGGGGCCTGAGGAAGAGCCAGTTCCTCCAAGACCTGCCGCTCCACTGACTCCCTCCAGGCTCCGAGCTTGCCCCAGGGAGGCGGCCACGGCAGCTGAATAGCTAAGGATGACAAACGGATGTGGGTTCCAGGGCTCTGAACAGAGACTCCCATGTCTGGTCAGATCAGCCAAGCAGGAAACAGGGTATTAAGCAGAGAGGGCTGCAGCTGGCCCAGGGGAGCTGCAGAACCTGTGAGGACCTGAGCAGCCGGCACCGAGCAGATTCTGGGAGGGGTCTGGCGGTGGGGACCCCAGAGAGGCAGAAGGCCAGGCCCAGGCCAACCCTGGAACAAGGGTCACGCTCCCATGCAGAAGGTGCCCACGTGGCTGGGCACAATGTGCCCCCTCCTGACAGGCTCCCTGCACTGATGGCTTTGGAGAAGCCACTGAATTCTGGGAACTCCACTGGGGCCACCAGAATCTGAGGCCTTTATTTCTTCTAAGGAAATGGCTGCAAGGGGCAGCGTCCACTCGAAGGGTGTGGACGGTGGGGACATGACCTTGGGGACTCTGGTCCCCACCCCTCTCTCGAGCTCTCTCCCTCCTCTCTGCTGCCGACCACCATGAGGAGAGTGGCTTGCCTGCGCCAGGCCCTTCAGCCATGTTTCTGCCTCACCCAAGACCCACAAACAGTGGGGCCGCCTGCATGGACAGAACTGTGAGCTGACATAAATCTCCCCTCCTTTAAGAGTAGTTTACTCCATTTCAGCGATGCGAAGCTGGCTAACAAAACTGCTGTCAGCAACAAGGGGGCCAACCTTGCTCCATTTAGCAAATGCATGGATGTTACTACTGACCCACCTGGACCACCACGATTAACAACACTGTTTTAGAGCCAAACTCCCCTTTATAGGCCAGTGACCTGCTTGAGGCCACACCAGTCAGCACAGAGATCTAAACCTGAATCCACCTGCATCCACGTCAAATGTCTTCCCATGGCCTCCCAACGCTGGGTGGGAAAGTTCTAGAACATAGCATCTCCTCCAGGCAGGCAGGGCGGAGTTTTCTGTAGGAGAATCTGTACAGGACTCTGCTCAGCTGTCTTCCAGAGAGGTACCTGCTTTCCACAATGGTACCAAGGCTAGGAAGAATGCACAGGGAGATGGGCAGGACCAAGGTGAGGTGGCACAGCCTCTGGAACACCTGGAGCCTGAGCACCAGAGACCTGCCTGTGCCATGGTGACAGCCACATGTGGCCTGGGGGAGGTGCGCATCAAGGAGTCCCTTTCTTCTGCCACATAGGACTGATCTGTAGGAGGGCTGCCAGCCAGGAAGTGGGACTTCAGGTGGGTATGAGAAGGGGCCGAAGCGAGCCTTGGCACACCTCAGGAGGGGGAGCAGAGGCCCCGTTACCAGCCTTCAGTCAAGTAGAAAAATCTGTCTTGGGCTCCACCTTCCCTTAGCTCAAACACAGAGGCGCTCAGCACGTGACCCTCGGACCTGGACCAAACGGGGACTTGATGGATGGTAAGCCGAGGGTGGAAGGAAGGGCAGCGGGTCTAGAGGTGGCAAGGGACGGGCAACCCTACACATGTTCACAGCCACACTTCAGGGGCTGTAGGACTTTTTTCTTTTCCTTTTTTCTTTCTGCAGTATTAGAAATTTGACCCAGGCCTCCACACTGAGCTACATCCTCAGCCCTTTCACTTGAGTCCGGGTTTCTCCAACTTACTAAATTGCCCTGGGCCGGAACCAAACTAGACATCTTTCCTCCTCAGCCTCCTGGTGTGCTGGCATCACCAGAATGTAGCACCACGTCCAGTGTAAGATGTTCCAGTCTGAGGGGCTCTGCCCGTGGCATGTGGAAGAGGGTGATCTCCAAGGGATGTATGTCAGGGCACAGGAGTAAGTGCTGCACCTGTGTGTACCCTTAAGGCATCTGCAGAATCGCTCTGGAAAGGCGCAGGGACTGAGATAGAAGCTGTGGTTCCCGTGGAGGGGGCGTTGGAAGAGCGCAGCTGGTAAGCGGACCTTATATTCCTCTGAATTGTGCGTCACACAAATCCCCAGACCCGCACACAAGGAACCGTGCCAGGGAGTCCCTCGCAGAGCTCACCCAGGAGCAGCCAGGTGGCCTGCGGCAGGACCTTCCTGCTGAGAGGCCACCGTGCCCTCACTGGCTTCCCTCTGCCTGCCCAGATCGGAGGCCAGGACCCTCTCTGGCCCCTTTGTCGCAAGATGGACACCCTCAGGATGTGGTGCTGACCCAGCATCAAAGACGGAGAGTTTGGTCCCAGCCTCATCACAAGTACACATGTGCACACGCGTGAACATGTACTCACTCACTCACTCTCACTCCTCACCAACTGCTACCCACCTCAGAGCAGGCAGACACGACCTGAGGACCCACACTTCTGCGGATTCCCCGCACTTAGCCCTGACCTTGGCGAAGGCGGCTAATGGAGCCGCCTGGACCAACCTACTCATCTTGCAGGCAACGCGCTGGCAGAGCCGGAGTAATGAGATGGAAATAGGTTAACCAGCACGATGCCTCTGTCACCGAGGCCAGCAGGCTAAAAACGGTCAATACTTAAGGACAAATTTATGGCTTTATTCTCTGCACCAAAGCTCCAGTCCAACATTCAGTCCTGGGAGACAGAGGATCAAGTTTTAATGAATTAATTTTCTAGCTCGTTTTGAAAATAAATTACTCGTTTCTTTGAGTTCCTTGTGTACCATGGCCTAACGCGGCTTCCTGTGCCAGCTGGTCGGCGGCAAGGCTGCGGCTCCCACGCTGTGGCCGGGGCAGCTGCCCACCAGGACTCCTGAGAGTGCAAAGGCCCTGCCATCATCTAGTATCAGGCTCCCCTGCACAGGTGACTCGTGTTCACCCACCAGCCCTGTCCAGTGGCTCCCTGCTCACTCCTGCAGACCTGGCCAGCCAGCCAGGACCCCAGCCGGCCCTGGGGTGGAGGAGCCATCACCCCGCTGGAAGCCAAACGAGATCTTCCTGAAAGAAAGCTTCTCCTGCAGCGCAGCTCCTCATCCACCCTCCACTCCACTCGCCAAGAAGGGTGCAGTTACTGCCCACCGCAGACGGCCCCCAGCCTGCTGTGGTCCCCAGAACTGGGGTCTTACCCAGAGTCCCCACCCCCACCAGGCATCTCCCAACCTGCAGCCTGCTCTCCTGGGCGGAGCACAGGGTCTCCTACTGGCTGGCATCAGGCTCAAGTCAGGCCAGGAAGGGTGGGAACCTGAGTGGGGACAGGGGGAAGTCTGGGCCTGCAGACCTGGGCTGCCGTGTGGGATAGGGGAGGAGCGGTGCGGTATCATCAGGCCTGGGGGGACTTGGATGTGAGTGTATGGAGGTAGGGCATGGGGTCCCTGCCTGGCAGGATCCACAGCAGGAGCTGCAGTCTACAATGTGGATGGGGACAGAGGCTGGGGTGCCTTGGCAATGACCCACCAACACCAGCATCAGGAGCTCGAGCAACATGCCAGGCACCGCTGTTCCCTGCAACCCTTCTTGCCAGATACACATCTTCATTTTAGCTGAAAACCATTAAAAATTGCTGCCTCTTCCTCTAACTAAACTTTACAAGCTTTGAGCACAGACACTGGCTGAGCACGGTCCCTCTGGACACGGGTGGAAGCATGATCGCCTTTTAATGTGTGGGCTGTGGGGGAGAAGGGCGGGGCATCTGTGTAGGGTGTGGGGGGTGTGTGTGTGTGTTGGAAAGGGGCTTTGTGGTGTGTAGTGGGTTGTTCATATGTATATGAATGTGGTGGTCCATAAGGTGTATGTGTGTGTGTGTTTATGTGTGGAATGCACTACTGGAGTGCATGGTAGGTTGTATGTATTTCCTGGGGTGAATGTGTGCTGTGTAATGTACTGTGTGTGATGAGTAGGGCGGCTCATGTTGAGTAAGGTGCACACAAAGTGTATGGGTTAAAGACTAGTGTTGCAGGGTGTGTAGTACGTGGAATGTGGAGCCCGCGTGTAGAAGCGGGGACTGTGTGTTCTGTAGTACAGGATGGGTGTGTGGTGTGTGTTGGTGCATGACAGGAGTGTAACTAGTGTGGCATGGTGTGTGGAGTATGGGATGTGTGGACTATGTGGTGCAGTGGATATAACGCGGGGTGCAGCCTGTGCTATGTGCCGTGTATGGGACCCAAAGGGGGCACGGGGCCACTGCATGGGGTGCCAGCTGCCTACCTCACTTGAGGGGGGAAGATCAGGCCAGGAGCCTCCTCCTGTGCCCACTCCTCTGCTGGCTGGCACCGGGCCACGTCAGTGCTTACACCCCAGAACAACGGTGACAGGGGTGGAGGAGCCCATTAGCCTGGCGATGAGGCAGAACTACGGTGCGCACCTGAGTGTGTGTGTTCATTCCTCAGCCCCGCTGAGCTGTGACGGCAGCCAGGGAAGGGACGGGGCGGGAGCAGCAGAAGGCTGTGCGCACACACACCACGTGGGTGTGCACGTACATGCACAAGCTCTGTGGATATGCACACAGTGTGTAAATGCATCACAACCACCCGTGTTGCGGCGGGGAGCCCTAGGCATGGAGACTGTGGTCCGGCCACCCCACTCATCTGGAAACATGGTCGCTGAGGCCTGTGCTTGGTCAGAGCAGGGACAGGTCACGGTGCAGTCCCAACACAGCATCCCATCCACGTGCCCATCCCCCTTCCAAGTCCAGGCCAGCGGTCCCGTCTGCAAAAGCAGCCTCAGTCTGGGCTGCCCCAGCTCTCGGAGATGCTGGGTCCTGGACCTGGGAAGCGCTCACATCCTCGGGGCCAGCCCGCTTGGATCTGGCCTTCTGAGGGAGACTTCTGCTGAACCTGCCCCAGAGAGACTGCAAAAGGGCCAGGCCTGCTCTCCAGTGTGGCGTTCTGCACCCTGCAGGCAGAGGGGATGTTACCATCAGCCCCAGAGGGAGACTAAGGTCCCATCTTGTGGGGGTGTTGTGAGGCTTATAAAGCTTCATGTGCTGGCACAAAGTAGACCCTACATAGAGCCCACTTCTTTTCCTCGGTTCAAGGCTGAGTCCACACTGAGCATGGGAACAAGGTCAGCATCTTCACAACAAGGCTGCAATGCTAACCACACATGGATTCTCACTGCCGCCAACCCAGGTCCTGCCCGGGAAGACAAGGTGGCTGCCTGGGGTAATCAGCCAGGGAGCCTAGGCAGGGACTCTCCTCCCCAGATCCACATCTCCCTCTCCCCAGTCTGCATCGCTTCTGCCTGGTGTCAAAGTCACTTGCATAAGCAGCTCAGTCCTGGACCCCCGAGGGCTGCGAGATAGGAGCATCTTTTTTTTTTTAAGGTTTTTTGAGACAGGGTCTCGCTTTGTGGTTCAGGCTGGCCCTCAGCTCAGCCTCCAACTCACATCACAGCAATCCTCCTGCCTCTGCCTCCCGAGTGCTGGGATTACAGGCGTGAGCCACCACGCCCGGCACTGTGGTATGTGGTACTGGATGCTGCTGGGGTGAGTCTCCACGCCCAGTATCGTTATGTGGTCACCAGGAATCGAACCTGGGCCCTTGCGCTTGCAAGACAGGCGCCGGAACCACTGAGCTAAATCCCCAGCCCGATAGGAGCATCTTGCTCAGCTCTGCATTTCCTGTTGGCCTCCCCAGCCCTGCCCGGAACAGCCTGGCAGAGGTTCTGCCTATGAAGGGAAGCCGGCGTGCGCCTTCCCGGCCAGACCCTCCCTGCCAGGCCTGAGCAGTGAGAGGCCTCCAGCAGTCAGAGAAGACTACACCCCTAAGTAACAGGGCGGGGAACAGCTGGCCACCCACCTGACCCTGGAAAGCCCCCTGGAGTGTTTAACTGCTTAAAATCTGTTCTTGGACCCAGTGCTACTTTTGCTTTCTCCAAATCCTAGGCCGGGCCCTTGGTAGGTGCTAAGTATCCAAGATGAACAAAACTCAACCTCAACTGGAAATAGCTCACCAAGGAGAGAGAGAGACTTGGCCTTGATGGACACGGGCCGGATGTCACTCCTGCCACTTGATGGAGGAGACAGCCAGGGTCTCACTGAGAACTCAGCCTCACCTGCCACCCCTGCCCAGGACACTCTCCTTCCACAGACAGCACTGGAGAGCTTTCCACATACCTGGAAGGCGGGGCTGAGTGTGTGGGTTTGGAGTTCAGGGCTCATAAAGGTGCCAGGCTCAGGGGTGGGGATCTCTGCTGTCCAGCGCAGGCTGGTGCTGTATCCCACATCCTCAGCCTCAGCCGCCATAGGTACTGTCATTGTGATTGTATCATAGGAGATGGATGTGTGGCAGGGCATAAAAGAGGCTGCTCATGATCATAGCAATTCTCCCCTAAAGGATAAAAGCTGTACCCCAAATAGCATCTCATCTGTGGGCCGGACTGTGGAACAAGAGAGGTCAAGAGAAATGTTGGGAGCCCAGTCTGCACTCAGGGTGATGGGAGATGGCATCCAAAGGGGGTAGCAAGGAAGGTGCAGTCTGGTCACCCCCTCCCACAAGTGCCCTCGTCCTGGACACCAGCAGGACCTGCAACAGCTGCGCTGGTCACCCATCAGCTGGAGACGCCCATCCTGCAACACCTTGGACAGCTCTGATCTCCAGAAACTAAAGTGGGTCACCCAAGCCCCAGGGTACCATGAGCCTCCCTGAGATGCCAGCTTCCTTCTCCTTGACCTGGGGCTGCAGCAGATGAGGAAACAGGCTGTGCGAGGATCCAAACCCAGGACATCGCCCCACAGAGAAAAGGGCTCCAGTGGCAGAAGCAGCCACCTGAGCAGGGCCACCCGAGCCACGTGAGCTTGGGATGCGCTTAACCTGTCCCACCTGGTTACTGCATCTATAGAGCGGGAACATCCCCAGCCTTAGGGCTGAGGTACATAAAGTGCCAGGCAGGGGACCAGTCAGCAAGAGAATGCAGGGATGCTTGGGAGAGGTAGGTGGGCCTCTGTCCACCCCCCATCATGGCCCTGGTGAGGCACAGTGCTCCTTTCTGTCCTTCCCGGGAGAATTCCAGCCTCTGAATAAACCATCGCCTCCTGTGCCCTCCGCTCCAGCCCGTCCAGGTCAGCTCCTCTCTTCTGCACTGTCCCAGACTTCATCCCCACTCTGGGCCTGGATACTGCCAGGCCTCGTCCCACCGCGCACCCGCCCTCCGACAGGTATCTCAGCATCGACAGTCTCGTCCTCTGTGACTGCGGCACCTCCATTTTGACCGCCCAAGTTCTCGTGGGTGTGTGGGCGTGTGGCCTGCCTCCCACAGAAGTCAGCACAGTCAGCCTGCTCTCCCCACTCCCACCCCACAGGTGATGACACCAGGACACGACGACACCAGGCCGCCCAGACTTCCCAGGGGCATCCCAGCTGAGCAGCCAGCAGGCAGCCCCAGGGCAGGAGCACTGCCCAGGAGGGAGTTGGGGCTGCAGCTGTGGGAGCAAAGGAGTCGGGGACAGTCACCTGAAGAGGAAGAAGGGGAGAGAGACGTCTTCGGGAGCATCAGTACTAAGGACTGGAAGGGAGCAGAGGACCGACAGGGATGGAGAGAAGCCCAGGAGAACAGGAAACTACCATGACAGGTGAGACGCTGACTGCACGGGGGCTGGGAGGGAACACGAGGGCTGTCCTGGGGGCTGTGCTTACACAGATGCATGCACCAATAAGGTACACTCTCTGCTGGATCAAAGTTACACCTCCATCAAAAAGAGAAAAAATGTGCAGAGCAGGCAGCACCTTGGGCTGATCCATGGCCACTTCCCCAGCCTAGCGAGGGGCTGAGGACACCACAGACGGGAGCAGGGCAGGCCTGGGCACCAGGCTGCAGGCTGGGTGTTGCATGTGGCCTACAGGGGGACCTCAGGGGCAGGTCCGGAATCCGGAGCTCCACTTCAGTTGGCTTCTGCCCGGGGCAGTGCTGAGCAGAGCGGTGCAGGAGGAGGAGGAGGCAGTGCGGGCTCTGGAGGGCTGGGTGGGTCCAGGCCAGAGCAGCACCGGCAGGATGCCTGCATGCATGTCACACACCCCAGACCAAGATGGTGCCGCTCACAGCCACAGCCCTGGAAGGCGCGGTGATGAGAGCTAGCTTAAGAGGGATGGGGCAGCCCTACTGTCCCTGGCTCCAGGGACGCCCTCCTGGGAGCCACTGCACACAGGCCCCAGGCCAGGACTTCTCAGTCTTTCCTCACGGAGCCCAAGTGTGGTGTTGTGCCCATCACCGCCCAGGAAGTTTCTAGAAAGGCCCATGGCCTGAAGCTGAGCACCCAGGAAGTAGGTAGAGGACACTGTGCCCACTGGGCATAGCGTGGATCAGTGCCCATCCACCCACACATGCAACGTTCTGTGCCGAGAGCCCAGCACCCATCACCCACAGCCCACACAGCGCGTCTCCAGTCTGTGAACTGAGCTCAGGACAGCGCCGCCTGCCAGAGGTCTCCACACTGGTGGGGTGGGGTCTGGCTCCTCTGCCTCTTCCTCCTGCTACTCGACAGTGAGGGCCAGAGGCAGAAGAACTCTAGGTGGCTCCTCTCTGCCTGGTGTGGGAAAATAGATTTTGGCTCAAAGGGAAAAAGACTCTTTACGCAGTCTACGCCACCCAGTGACAGCATGGTGGCCCCTGAAGGTAATGAATGGCCGGTCACTGGGGTGTTCAGCTGAGGTTTGATTACAACCCCGAAGGACATCATACACAGTACCCAGTGTCATACTACATGAATATCAGAGGGCCCTTTGCAACCCCGTGAGCCTCTAGGTCTCTGGTGTCACTTGCCAGGCCCTGCTGCCAGCTGGCCTCTTTTGCACAGGTTCCCCCAATGGTCCATAGTCAAGAAGTGCTGCCAGTTACACTGGGAGCCCGCTGCCCTGCGGGCAGCATCACTACCCCACTGGGAAGGGGTGGGGACAACAGAAGGGTCTGGTGTCCCAGAGCCTGACTCCCTGCTGCCCGGAGAGGTAGGGACCGCTGAGCGGGAAGCAGACAGTCCGAAGCAGCAGGGGAGAGCCCGCTCCCTGAGGCTTGTTAGGGAGAGAGGGCTGCAGGCGAGTCATGGCAGGCAGCTCATTAAGCCCACGGAGCTTAAAAATAGTGAGATGTGCAGGCAAGAGGGGGAGGGGAGCTGGGGACTGCGACATTAGCTCGTCACACGCAGCAGCCCAGGAGGGACAACCGCAGGCAGCAGTGCAGGCCACTGAGCCGGATTGGGACCTCTGGGGGAGCCTGGCCAGGGCTGGCCCTGCTCTGTCAGTGAAGGCTGCAGCCATTAGGGGGCGCCCACAACCACTGCCAGTCAGAGTCACGACCAGGCTCTGAGAAACCCTGCTGAGACCTGGCTTCCCTGACTCTGGTGCCCTCGGAACCCCTTCGTGCCACCTTTCTCACTAGCATGGGGAGGCAGGCTCTGAAGCCAGGTAACTCATTCCTCCCACTGCCTTCTTGCAGCGTGGTAACCTTAAAGAAGTTATCACCCTGTGCTGGACTCGTCTCCTTGGCCAGTGTTGACCCCAGGGCTAATCCACACTCTGCACAGTTGTGGGCATGGTGCGGTCCTGCCTGGAAGCCCAGGCAGGGCTGAGGGAGCAAAGGGGCTGGGGAAAGCTTCCAGGACACGAAGGAAGGGAACTGCCTGGCTCGCATGGGGCAGACCATGTGTCTCATGCTCTCCCTGAAATCGGATGCTGGCCCACTGCTAAACCAGACGCCAGGGCTCACACACTGGGAGAGGCCACTGTGTGCTCAGCGCAGGCCCTGCCCGACACCCAGCCAGGAGCTCGGCCAACCTCAGAAGGTGACTGCGCGGTCCACTCGGGAAGCATCACATCTGCAAAGGCTGGAAGGACTCTAAGGTCCGTTCTTCCAGCCCTCACCACGTCTGGGAAGGAGAAATGACTTCCTGTCCGAGTCAGGCCAGCTGCCAAGTGAGTGCCAGAGCCACAGCAGGACTCTAAAGCGCTTCAAGATAGTGCACCGCAGTATGCGCATGCGCACACACAAACGCACGCACACGCACACACACGCCAGCCTGCCCCTTTTCGAATACCACGCTGGATGTTTTATATATTGAGGGGAACTGAACTCAGGCTGAGAAGCACATAGTAACTTCCTTAAAAATCACACCAGAAAAATGCAGCATCTGGTCATCTCTCTCAGGACTCCTCTGCATCCATTAAGCCCCTGCTCTGGGCCAGGCTGGGAGCTGGGGCGCATTCACGCTTTATCTCTCTGGAACCTTACCTGTGCGGGTACAACAGCATAAGTGTGAAGGACTTGCTGCTTGTAGGGGACAAACCCTAGCCCTATTTACATGACCATCCTCAAGCAAGTTACTTGATGTCCTGCAAGCAGTGCCTCAGTTTCTCCATTCTATAACATGGGAATAATAATAGTATCTACCTGGTAGATTCTTGTGATAACCCAAGGAGATGATCCATACAAAATACTCAGAACAAGGCCTGTTAATATAAAAGTGACATTTAAAAATAAATATACTGTTTGACAGCAATTTCACTCAAGTGAAATGAAAACATGTCCTTACAAAATCTCTCTTTTTTTTTTTTTTTTTGAGACAGGGTCTTGCTTTGTAGTTCAGTCTGGCCCTGAGTTCAGCCTCAAATTCACATCACAGCAATCCTCCTGCCTCTGCCTCCCGAGTGCTGGAATTACAGCATGAGCCACCACGCCCAGTACTGTAATACGTGGTACTGGTTGCTGCTGGACGTGAGTCTCCACACCCAGTATTGTCTGTGGTTACTGGGGATCGAACCCAGGTCCTTGCACTTGCAAGACAGGCGCAGGAACCACTGAGCTAACTCCCCGGCCCTCCTTACAAAATCTTTACACAGATGTTTACAGTACTATCTTTCATAGTACCTGCAAAGTGGACTGATAAGTGGATAAATAAAACAATGCACATCTACACAGTGCAATGTAACTGAGCAATAGAAAGAAATGAAGTACTGATACATACAGTAACATGGATGAACACTGAAAACATGTCAGTACAAGAAGCTCAACCCGAGACCATATTTTTAAATGATTCCATTTATATGAAATATCTGGAAGAGGCAAATTTATAGATAGGAAGATAATTACAGTTGGGAGAACAAGGGAATGAGAATGGAGATGGGAAACCGCAATGGAATTAGGTTGTAGTGATGGTAGCACAATTCCACTTGCTATGTTAAAAACCATTGCATTGTGCATTTTAAGAGGGTGAATTGTACAGTATGTGAATTACATTTCAATGAAGTTGTTCTCTAGACTAAGCAAATATTGAGCCAGCAAGTAGCTCAGTGGTGCTGCACCTGCCTGGCAAATGCAAGGTCCTGAGTTCAATCCCTGGTACCAGAACTTGCAATCTAAAGTAAGCAGATATTTATAAACTCTATAAATAAGATTAAATAGTAACAACCCCCATCCAGAGGTTAGGCCCAGAGTGATTTAGTAATTTGCCAAAGTCCCACGGCTAGTGGGTTGCAGGACCTGACATGGGACTTTATTCTTTTTAATTCCAAGGCTAGGGCTCTTTTCTGAAGTTTCTGTAAAACCTAATTCAACTTCCACTCCCTGTCCCAGTGAGACCCCTCAGGAAGTCTACCTGTCATCTGACCCAACCTTCCCATCTGGGGGAAGGTGCTGCGGAGGGTGATTTAAGGCCAGGACCAAGGTCACAGGAGACAGCCCCTAATGGGGCCCAGCGTTCCCCACCTCTGCCACCAGGGTCTTTCGGAAAGCTTGGGAAATGGGGCCAATGAAACACGGCAGACGCTGGGCCTTGAGCCCCAGGTCGGCTTTTGGATGACCTTGGCTGAGAGGCCTCATCTCTGGGGCTCTTGGTATACCACTATTTGGGAGGAGCCCCGAAGACAGCTCCCCTGCCAGCCATCTCCCAGGGCCCAGAGCAGCCCGGAAATACAGGGGCCTCCCTCTTCATCCCTGCCGCTCACCCTGACAGCCTGGTGGGAAGGGTAGGGGGCAGTGCCATCATTCAGGGGCTGGCTCGAGCACCCCTGACCCTTGGCAGAGGATGCTGGGAGCATTAGGAGAAGCCTGGGATGTAGGCGTCAATCTACACACCCACTGGGCTAGGCTGAGTCCACCCCCAGCCAGGGAGGGCGGCAGGCGAAGGAAGAGATGAGGCGCCGCCACCCAGGCGCCTCAGACTTACCGGCAGGAAAGGTGCCAACTACAGGCAGTGGCCCTACACAGTGGGTGACAGCAGTCCAGGCTCCCGAGCTGGTGTTCCAGCCAGAAGGAAGCTTCTTCCGCCCCTGCTCTCTGCCTGCTCAGCTGTGGACAGAGTCCAGAGGCCCTGCTGGCCTCCCTACTAGGGAGCGTCAGAGATGCAGAACCAAAAGCCCTGTTCCTGGCCAAACGAGGACGATCAGAAAATAGCCAGATTCAGCCAGAGCCACCCAGCATCCAAGTGGCTTTGCTGGGAGAGCAGCCCACTGGGTCCGGTGCCATGTGTACACAGCCCAGCCTGCCCAGGCCAGGGCCAGGAAGCCGCGTGTGTCCCGCACCGAGACAGGAAGGGGCCACCTGTGCATCTGCGAGGCCCGCTGGCTTTTTAAGCCATTGTCCCCCTCCCTTGGCCCCTGGAGTGTGGGGGCAGGTGGTCAGTGGGAAACAGGACTCCTCTCTCACCCCTCAGGTGCACACAGCTGAGGCCCGGAAATGGAAGGCACCACCTGCCTGCAGCCTGAGGGCAACTCAATGGATACTAGATTTTTTTTCCTGCAATCCTAGGGTTAGAACCCAGGACCTTGGCTCTGAACTACATCCTCAGCAAATACCTTACCTTTTTTTTTTCTTTTTTTACTTATCTTACTATATTGCTATGTTTCCCAGACCGGACTTGAACTTGCAGTCCTCCTGCCTCCACCTCCCAGAGCTCTGGGATTCCAGGTGTGCACCTGCACACCTGGCTCTAGATCCTTCTCACCAAATCTAGTCACATCCCTGCTCAATGTTGTTTATATTCAACATGTCAGTTTCAGTTTAAGAAATGCCACAGAAAGAGTCTGGCCATCGCTTCACAGCTAAGGCTCCAGAGTGCTTCGTGTCAGGTGCTCACCATCCTACCCTCAGAGCTGAGTATTAACACATTAAATCTTCATATTGATCCTACGGCATCCAAACTTCTTCATTTCCATTTTACAGATCTGGACAATGAGGTAACGAGTGTTTAAATAAGTTCAAGTCCCACAGCCAAAAACCTGGAGGAGCTGGGATCTAAAATCAGGGCACCCAGCCCAAGTACTCCAGGTCTTACCCACCATGCACAGTGCCAGCACTCCCAAAGCACAGGCTCCACTAGTTCCCTCCCAGGAGAGGCAGCCAAGGGCCCTGGGCACCTGCTCCAGCCAGGCAGAGCCAAGGGTCCACTTCAGCCCCGGAGGCGTCTGCAGCATGTGCTGGGGCCGCTAGTGAGGCCACTAGTGAGGCCGCTAGTGCAGTCTGTCCCCAAGCAGCCGGATGCCCTGAGACTAGCCAGGCTGCTGGCGTCCCAGGGGTGCTGGAGGATCTGTTCTGGGCACAAGCTGGGGCTGGCCACAGGACAACCCACCCACCATTCAGCCAGACTCTCCCCAGTCTCCTGGCTGGGGCAAAAACAGCCCTGTCACCTTTTCCAGAAACGCTTCTGCTTGCAAATGCACCCATGTGACGTTGCCATGACAGATTCTGGGAGCCACACAGCAATTACAGGAGCCATTAAAGCAGCCAGGCTGCTCTGGGTTCAAGAATTTCACCCTGGTTGGGGAAGGGGTGGGGCCTGGGCTCCTCCAGCCCTCAGTGAGCTCCGGACAGGAAGACAAGGGAGCGGAATGCAGAGAAGAGGAACGGAAAGATAACAAAACAAAGGCAAAGAGGGGCTGTGTCTCCACAGCCTCTCCTGACCTGCCAAGGACTCTCTCCCTGTCTTTCCCTAGGCGAGGCTCAGGGCCAGATAAGGAAGCCATCCTCTCCCAGACTCCACAGCTTCTGTCCCTGTGCTCCATGGCTCAATAGGCCATCTGCTCAGAGCCCTTACTGCTGCAAAAGCTTCAAACGTCCCATGTCTCCAGGGAGCTGGGAGCGAGGGAGACATCAGCTCCAGACAATAGGGGAAATTTATTAGGAAGGATGGCAGCAAAGGAGGCCCGCACACTCCAGGGCCTCTGAGACACAAAGGGTTATTCACTGTGGAAAATCCACAGGCTCCTTTAGAAGTCAAGTGCTTCCCAGCTGCCTCCGGCCCGCCCCTCCCAAGTCAGACTCACTGCCGTCCGCTGCCACTGGGCAAATATTGACTTTCTTTCACTCGGCATCGGCGTGACACCGAGATGGATGGGCCGGCCATTGTCTCTCTCCTGTCGGAGGCAGCACCGGCTGTCAGCCCGGTGGCTCGGGAGCAGGCGGGCCAAGAAGACAAAGTGTGGTCTTGGAAGCCATGGCGCTGTCTCTGGCCTTCTGTTTGGTCTTTCTGTCCTCCCTGCCCTCCCCAGGCCCATTCGGTGTTTCATATTCTGGCTGTCCTGCCGCCACGTGGCACGTCTGACTGGAGAGGAGCACAGGGCCTGGCAGGCCAGCCTCTGAGGCTGGCTCAACGTGAGCTCTCTGGAGCCTCAGCATTCTGATCTGCACAGTGGGGATGCCGGAGCCAATAACCCCAGACTCTGGATCAGGAGGCTCCTCCCTGGCAGCTCCACGCCCTCCCCACTGGAGTCAAGGCCCTGAGCCTCATGCTCTGGAAAGTAACTCTTGGGGGTGGACAGGAGGACAGAAGCAGCACCAGCCTGAGGGGCCGTGTGTGCCAAGCAGCTCACCTCTGTCACGGTGCTCATGCGCTGGACGGTCCTGGGCACTGAGCTTCCCTCTCTGGGCCTCAGTTTCCCCATCACAATCAGAGGACTGTCCGGCGACCCCTCAGGCTCCCCTCGGCTGTGCTCTGAAGCTCCTCCCCCAGGCCCTGGCTGAGGCTCTTTCAGCCCTCTCTCTAGGCCTTGCCCCCCAGCTTTTCCTCAGCACCAATGCCAGGGCCTCCTGATCTCCAGCTGTGGCCCCGACCTGTGGCCTCTGCTTGGTTGTTGCTCCCCATGGCCAGGCCGCCCCAACGGGCCCCGCAACAAGGACCAGCGACTCTCCTAAAGAACACAGGAGGAGGAGACATGAGAACTGGGGACAGCCGTGGCGCCCCCACAGGGCTGTGAGCTCTGCCCCTGCCCTCCCTCTGCCCTGGGCTCCTTGACCACACAGAGCCTGAGGAAGCCCTTTGCTGTGCAGCCCTGAGATCACACTGGGAAGGAGTACATTCCAGTTTTATATGAATTATTCCCACGTGATCGTCCCCAAAACACTAAGGCTTTATCTCCATTTCACAGATGAGATGACTGAGGCTCAGCAAAGTTAAATTTCCCTAAATTCCTGCAGCTACTAATAAGAGCACTAAGACAGGACCCTGGACATATCCATCTACAGAGCCTTTGCTCCTGTCACTACCATTTCTCTTCAGACTACATGACAGGACAGAACCAAGCAACTGCCACAGTGAACCTCCCACTGCACCGACACCACCTCAGCCGAGGCAGAGACAACAGGGCCCGAAGGACTCCGACTCATCTAAACTAATGTCCACTTCCACTGGAGGAAGCTGAGGCCCGCGGGCGTGTGCCTGCCTATGGTCACAGAGCGGGCCTGAGCCCCTCCCCCTCCCACGGCCCCTCATCCCTGAGGCAGCCCCACGCCTTTCAGCCCAGCCACTCAGGGACATCCAGTCCCCGCTCTCTCAGGGCCACAGGTCCTGGAAGGCACAGGGAGCAGGGCCAAGGACCCATTCTGTTAGAACCACAGAAGGGACCAAGATGGCAGAGGGCAGGAAAGGAAGAGCTGGAGGTAGCAAGCATGAGGTCACCAGCAAGCCACGCCACCTGTCCTTGAACAGTGACTGTCAGACAAGACAGCCACCTTCCCACAGGGGAGCTCTGGAAAGGTACAGGGCGGTCACTCCAGCCATGAAGCCCACCAGCCTGCGCCCAGAGGCACTGCCTGCCCGCTGGCGATCTGCCCCTTGGGAAGGGCTCGGGCCTCGGCACTGCACCAAGTATCTCACATTCTTGTCTAATCTTCATAACCCTAAAATACCACCACTATTACCATTGTTTTGACAACTGAGTCACCGAAAATCCAAGAAATAAAGACACCTGCTCAAGGTCACAGAGCTGACAGGCAGGGAGCCAGGGCTCTAGGACGTGCATGACTTAAGAGGGTGCAATTTGTGTATTTTGTCTCGCTGTCCCCACTCTGGGGACCGAAGAAGAGCAGCACAGAACGCTGGGATTGCCCAGAGGCCACCTGTTCCCACTGCCCCTTCAAGCCCACCTCCTGCCCCTGGGGTCCAACACAGAAATTCAGCCCCAAATCTACAGGCTGAGGGTCAGGGAAGTTACCTAGTTTACTCTTAACGAACAGGTGAGGAAAAGAAGGAAGGGGCTTGCCCAAGGTCACACAAGGTTACACAAAGCAAAGGCAGAACCTTCAAACTAAGCTCCCTTCACTGGTCTTAACCAGGACTGTTTCCACAACTGCAGAGGCCCAGGAAGAGGCTATCAGCTCTCCAGCCGGGGCAGCAGTGCACCTGGAAAGGGATGAGGGAAGACTTTCCTGCTGCAGGGGCTGCCGACTGCACAGCAGGAGCCTACGGGTTCCCGCGCTGGAATCTTTGTAGACAGAGACAATTTCTTCAGCAGATCATCCTTGCCAGGGGAGGGTGCAGTCCAGCTCGGGGACAAGCAGGAAGACAGCATGGCTGTGGGAGGCTCCTGGCAGTGCCCTTTTAACCCCCACAGGGTCCCTATCTATGGAGCAGTTTTGCCCTTTGCAGAGGGTGAGCAGTGCCACAAAGCAGCCTCCTTAGCAGGCTGGAGACTCACATGAGGGGCTGAGCAGCCTCCTGGCCTCACAGCCCTGCTGCCTTTGGGGGTCCAGAGAGCAGTCCCCCGGGAGCTAGGTGCCTACCTACCCATCTCACACCACCCTCTGTGAGCCTGCCTGCATGCCAGGCTGGCAGGTGTCCAGGAGGGGGAGATTCTCATCCCTCAAGTTCCAAACCCCATTGGGATGGAGACAGTGGATCCTCGGGGTAAACGAGTGGCCCAAGGTCATAGGACAGGTCAGCACGGATGCCCGGATGCCCTGGACACTCCCGGGGCGCGGGCCCACGCGGTCCATTCCTGCTTCCCCAGGATGGGTGCTGCGCGCTGCGGAGAAACCAGCGAGAATTCTGCAGCGCAGAGGAAGCTGCCCGTGGGCTGGTTCACTCGGCACCCTCCCCGTCATTCCCGTTCTTGTCCCCAGCACCACGCGCCTCCATCACCCTGAGGTTCAGAGAGGCACCGCAGCTTGTCAAAGGTGCAGCTTGTCAAAGGTCACCCGGCAGACTGAAGAGGGGACACGGCTCAGTGCTCGGCCGCCCCTCCCCACACCCCATCCTCACCCAGCTCTGCCGCTGGTCAGAACCCTATTGATCCTGCTCCTCCAAAGCCAGAGCCACGGTGCTGCCTGGACTATGAAAAAGTTCCCAGCAGAGAGAGAGAGAAGGAGGCGGAAAATGTGGCTGTGGATGGCACTCCCGGGCCGCTGCGGCAGGCGAGGAGCGCGGGAAGGGCAGCGCGCCTCGCTCCTACTACCCACCCCCGCGCCCCACTTCGCACTGGGGGCTCCCGAGCTCCACATGCGCGGGAACCCGCAGCCATCCTGCCGGTGCTGGGGGCAGCTGAGGCCCCGTGCCCACTTTTCCTCCCCCAACCTCCCCATGACCACTTCAGCCACTCTCCGTGCCCCTTCCACGGCTGCCCCATGGCCAGTGCCCCCGTCCCCCACTGGTGTCCAGCCGCAGCATGGAGCCTCCTGGCCTCCTCGCTCTTTCCTCGCTCCAGTCTTGAGCTGCCCGCGGGGAGAAATGGGGCGAGGGGTCCGGACCATTCAGGACACCTCCCGTGGGACTAACCGTAATTCCACCGCAAGTAGGTTTCCGGAGCCGGGTCTCCTGTGCTCGGTCCTGAGCTTAGCTTATCCCGAGGTGAGCACCAAGCCCAAAAAGTCGGAGCGCCCCAGTTTGGGGGCCGCGTCCACTCGCACCCCGGACTCTCGAGGAGGGGGGGGCCCTGCTGGCACGGACGCGGCTTCGCGGGGATCACAGGCCGCCCCGCCCCCACCCACCCCCAGGCATAGCTTACCAGGTGGGCAGGGGCTGGCGGAGGGGACAGGGGCGCCGGAAGTCCAGGCCCCCTGTCACTTGGCCGCGGCTCTGCGGCGCTCCGCCGCTCCGCTCGGCTCGCGCTCGCTCTGCAGTAGTAAGGAGGATCCGCTGCCCCCGCCCGCCGCCCGATTGGGATGCGCCTCACATCCGCCTGCACACGCGCAGCCCCTGGACGTGCGAGCCCGAGCCGCCCACCCCTCCGGGCCCCCAGCCCCTCTAGCCAGCACCTAAAGTGGGGGAGAAAGGCCGGACAGTGAGGTGTGCGGAGAGGGGCGCAGCCTGCCTCAGTTCACAGAAGTTTCGGGCGGGCGGGGCCCGCTTGAAGATCACGGGCTCCCGGGCTCTGCAAAGGACCCCCGCGCTCTCGCTCCCTGAGATGGTCCCCAAGACCCGCCACCCCCGGCGTGGCGCCTCCTAGGGATTGGCTGGAGGAGGGGATCTCCCCTCTGTGGGAAGAGAGGAGGGGGCAGGAGAAGAAGGATTTGCTTCAGGGGACGGCCAAAGCTTTCCCTGAGTAGAGAGGAAAAGGGAGAACAAGATGGAAGAAAAGACACAAGAGAAGGAGAGGTGGGGTGTTGGTCTGGAGGGCCCCCCTCTGTCCGCAGTCCCAGCACCTGCATGTGTCTGGGAGGGTGCAGTCGAACAGGTGCCCTGGCTCTTGCTGGGTCACTGGAGGGAGGGCGAGGACCCTGCGGGGCTCCCAGATAGGAACAGCCCCTCCCTCCTCCAGAAGGCCAGGCGCCACTGCCCCAGCAAGGGGTCTGATGCTGGCCTAGTGCCCAGGCCCAGTGCCCAGGCCCACCTGCTAAGGCCCAGGACTAGCTGAGACCTGTGTGACCGGGAGTCCCCGCCCTGACCTTCCCAGCCAGCCCACAGTATGCCAGAGCCTCTCGGTTGCCCTGCTGTCCACCCTGGAGGGTTTGCCCTTCCTCTGAATACCCAGCCACTCCACCCTGCCCGCCCAGCGGCCAGCTCCTTTCTGGACCTCCTGCTGAGCATTCCCCCAGCCGCCAAGCTCAGGGTCTGACCGGGAAGGGTAACCCCAAGCCCCCGTGGTTTGTGGGTGCCCAGGGCTCACCCTTCACTTCCTCAGCCCACCCCATGTGAGGAGCCTGGGAAATTCCCAGGACTGCAGCAAAACTCTTCCCTCCACCACCACAGGTCCCAGCTCCACACACTTCCCTCGGGGCAGCCGGGCAGCTGGGCACTGCAGCGCTGCGGTGCTGCTGCCTTCTCTGCAGGCAGGAGCCTCTTCGAGGCCGCAGCTCACTCTCAGCCCTTGGCCTGCAGAAAAGCTGACTCAGGGATTTCTGGCTGTTGGCTCCCGGACACCTGGCCGTGTCCTGTGCACATGGGTGCAGGACTCCTGAGGGAAAAGGAGGGATACCGGGACTCTGCTCAGCTCAGCGACCCCTTGCTTTCCCCAGGTCGAAAAGAGGATCTAGGGGCCAGGGGCTCAAGGTCAGTGTGCCCAGAGGAGGCAGCAGGGATTCCCTGCACACAGACTCACAGGGACACTGTCACCTGAGATGGGCCGCCAGCTGGAGAGCAGTAACTGGCTGCCTGCTCTGGTTTCCTGGGGAAGAAATGCGTCTCCCAGCGTCTCCCGCCCCACACAGGTGAGACTGCAGAATTTCCCGCACCACCCTGCCTGCAGGAAAGCCTCAGCCTTAATGACAGGAGCAGAGCACATTGCTAGCAGGACGCCTGGCCTGCGTTTGATACAATGAGTTAAGAGCAAAGCTGCCTCTGGGAAGTCCAGTCTCGCTGCAGGAGCCCAGTGTTTCTGTAGGCCGCGGCTGCACCTTCTGGAAATACTGTGTCAAGTCTCTGCTGCCTCCCGAGTGCGCTCAACTCCTGGGCAGTGAAGTCCCAAGGCCCAGGGCAAGCTGAGAGAGGGGCAGAGTGCTGTGTGTGGCAGCTATATGCAGTCAGAGGCCAGGAAGGACAAGTCTCTGCTTTCAAAAGCTCAGGAAGCCCCAAAGTGGGGTATCACCTGAGGACCCAGGGTGGGCTTGGCAGAGGCGGTTGGGGATCAGGATCTGGATGCAGATCCTCCCCAGTCCACAAATCTATATATTCCCCTCCTCCCCGGTCTTCCTGACCTCCTGATGTACTTCCTTCCCTATCTTCTTGCTAGTTTCCTACACCATCACCGCCAGCGCAGCCCTTACCACGCCTCACCTAACCTCCCTACTGCCCCATCCCATGCTCCAGCGGCATCGATTGCTGTTCAGCTCTTGAAAGACTGCTCTTTCCCCTGGCACAGGACCTTTGCACACGCTGTCCTGACACCACAGGACACTGTTCTGTTCTACTTCACTATACCAGCTCCTCCATCTTGTAGGTCTCAGATCCCTGGCCCCTCTCCTTTAGGTGGTCTGTGCTGCCCCTCTGCAGCACTTGTTACCCTTGTCCTCTCTGGTTCCTCCTCCCACCCCAAGATGTAAGCTCCACAGGGCAAGGACTTCTGCACCTCCAGCCTCCTAGTATACAACACCTCAGTGGCTGTGAGACCCCGGTGCCTTCAAACCCTCAGACCGCCATTTGTACACTGTGTGATCTGGGGCAAGTTATAAGCTCTACCTTCCTCCCCTGTAACATGGGGACTTTGGTGGCAAAATGGAGTCAATGTAAGGATTTGGGGATAATAGACATACAGAGACTGATGCAGGGTAGAGCTCGTTAGCTCCTACTGCTAAGGAAATAAGACTTGGAGGAACAGAGACAGGAGCCCACTCCTTCCCACTCAGCCTTCTCCCCAGGAGGTGAGCACCACTGCCTCCTCGCCCCCCCCACCCCCGTACCCTGCAAAAGTGCAGCCTGTACAGAGCGAAGGCTGCCATGGTGAAACCCTCGGCCCGCCAGTCCCCAGCCAAGCAAGGGTCAAGGGACAGAGTGAAGGGGCGGGAGGAAAAGGTGCTTAAAAGCGGATGTCCTTTTCACCTTGACCAAAATTCCTGCCACTTCCAACTGGGCCAGACAAAATAACAGCTTTCAGCACCTCCCACCCCAAACGAGTCAACTAGATTGCTGCAAAGAAAGTCTCAGCCCGTGGTCAGCACCGGGGCCATCAGCTGCTCTGAGGGAGACCCACCTCTTCCCTTTCTCCCTCCTGAGCAGCCTGGAGACAGAAGGGGGCACTTCAGGGCCCCAGGGTGAAAACACAGCCTGAAGCCAGACTGCAGGGCGAGTCCTGACTTCCCTACTCCACAGCTGGACGACCTTGGCCAAGTTATTCTGCCTGCCTGGCAGATAAGCAGAGACACAGCAGCTCTCACACAGCTGGGGACGTTACTAAAGTGAGCGCCAGGAACGCGGAGCAAGGCCCAGGGGCAGCGTTTATGTAGTGTGCGCACAGTCTGGCCGCGATGCCTGGCTCTTCCAGGAGAGAGGAGGACTCAGAATAAGGGGCCCTTAGGGCTCAGTAAATGTCAGCCTTGGAAAAGTATCTCTGCTTTGCAAAGGAGGAAACTAATAGAAACAGCTGTTTTTTTATTTAGTGCCTACTACATGCGGGGCAGTTTGCATACATCATGGAGATGAGGAGGTCCCGGCCCCTGGTGACTCCCAGGATTATCGAAGCTGAGAGTGCAGACAGTGTAACGGGACAGAGCATGGGACCTCCCCCTTCGTGGACACATCAGCCCCTCATCAACTTGAAGCTCTGGGTCAGAGGCTGCTCCTCACTTCAGAGGTCAACAGACCAGGTTTCTTATCCCCAGTTACCCGGCTTGGCTCATCTCTCCTTTAGACTGAGGACACCAAGACTAGAGGCCCTGAAGGAAGTATGGTGGCCAGACGCCAGAAGTGTGACCTGCAGTGTGACCCTGCCCCGAGGCGGGGCTTCTCTCTGAACCAGGCTGCAGAGCTAGGACCTGGCACGTGGGCAACTTCAGGTGGGGCGGCGCCTGTGGGGGAACAGGAGACTGTGCGACCAGCAGCAAGTGGCAGCCCAGACCCAGGACTGGGGTGAAGCTGGTCTGGGAAAAGCAGATTTCCTGTAGGGACAGGAAGGTAATGAGGTCTCAGGTTTTGGTGCTAATGATGATGATGGCAAATAATGTATTGATGTTTACTATGCACCAGGCACTATTTTAAGTGCTTAATATGAATGTATTTACTTAATACTTAAAGCAACCCTGGGGCGGAGGATTATTCCAATTCCCAGGTGGGAAAACTGAGCATCAAGAGGTGAAATAACTTCAAGGTCACAGCTAGGAAGATGTGGGATTTGATCCTGGAGCCACACTCCAACCCCTTGTAATCTTCGCCCTGTCAGTCACTTGGAAATGCCATCATTCTTTAACCATAAAGTGGACAGGGCTGTAAGACACTTGGATCGTCCCTAAGCCGTACAACTACCCTGGGATGTCAGTACCCATTTCACAGCTGAGAAAACTGAGGCCCAGCATGCAAATGATTTGCACAGTCGGGAAGTATATGAGGCTCTAAAGCTATCCACCTCCAGGGAATGAGGCGACCTGCCCAAGACCTAACTTCAGTCCTGCTCACCAGTGAGAAGGGTTCCCAGCTGGCCAGAGCTGATGGCTGGAGGGGCCGTGTGCTGGCCCATGGTGACCCTTCTGTTGCCATGTGCTGGCCAAGACCACATCCAAAGGTTGTGTACAGCCCGTGTGTACACGGTTCTGGGTCTTTGATGGAGAAGAGAAAGCAGCCAAGATATTTAGTCAGACAAACACTTTGTTTTTTCTTGTGGTACTGGAGATTGAGCTCAGAGCCTCTGCACAGAGCCACACCTCCAACCATTTCTGTTTTCTTTAGACAGGGTCATTTTACACCCAGGCTGGGTTTGAAACTTTGATCCTCCTGCCTCAGCCCCCCAGACGCTGAGATTATAGTCACACACCACCGTGGTAATGGAGGGTGATGGTTCTCAGCTTTTTGATGCATCAGAGTTCCCTCAAGAGCTTCAGAGAAAATGCCCAGCCCTGAGGCCCAGGGATTTGAGTCATTAGCCAGGGAGGCCCCTGCGCCAGTCCTCCACATGGGCACAGTGACGTGGCGGCTTTGATGGCACCCTGGCTGTGCCGCAAGTGTGATGACCTATGCTCTCCGGGATCCGGCTTCCTTTCTGCAGGAGCCTCTGTTGGCCGGTCACCTACGCTGACCCCGGGGGCAGGCACCTGCAGCTGCAGGGTCTGCTGAGACCTGAGAACTCCAGTCTTCCCCCCTCACTCTGCATCTGGATTTCCTCCTAACTCAGACTTGCAGTAAGTCCTGCAGCTCAGCCACCCAGGAAAATGTGCCGCCTTCCAGTGACATCACCCTTCCTTGGCTCTGCGGGTAGGGTTTGACATTTCAACGCCACTGTCCCATGTCCTTTCTCCAGTGGCCCCAAGCAGGGTCCTTCCCAAATGTCCCCGTGTGAGCTCCAGCTCCCAGCCTCGGCACCGGCTCCCAGAACCCTCCCAGAACCCTGCCTGCATCTCATGGGCTCCTCGGCCATCACCCCATGCAGCTACCCAGAGAGCCCGCGGGGCCTCCTTGCCCTGTATAGATTTCCTCACACAGCCTGGGCACTGGCTGGTGCTTTGTTAGTCATGACCGCTGTGGGGTCAGAGACACCAGACCTGTGACCCACTCACTGTCCCAGGGATGGGACAGGACATATCCCAGCCACCTCCAGCAAAACCGGCTTCCTCCCCCAGACTGGTGCTAGAACTCTAGGACAGAGGGGACAGCACCCGCATTCTGCAGGAGCCAGCCACGTGACCGTCACCACCCTCCCTCGGCCTCTTTTCTTCCACCTCTGAGAAGGTCCCATGTGGGAGATCGAGGTCTGGGCTCTCAGGATGCCACAAAAGCAGACTTGCTGTGTGACCTTGGCTGTCATCCTCTTTCTAGGGTGACATCTCAGGGCCCCGAAAATTCTGCTATCAGAAGGATCTAAAAGGTGGGTCTATGGAAAGCATCTGTGACAGGCGACTTCCAGGCAGCCCTGTTCCACAGGGTGCTTTCACCCACCCACACTTGACCCCAAACCAGAAATTAATCGGATGCCCAAGCCTCTTCCCTCACACAGCCACAGCTGAGTTTACTAGGGAAATTAGGGTGACATTGGTGCAAGCAATTCAATGTCTTTCCCAAAAACAGTCTTCAGGCCCAATTGCTTTAGCTGCTACTTAAATGGATGAGCTAATTAACTAATTGCTCCCAAGGACTGATATCTTCACTGTCACATGACCAGAGAAGGCCCATTCTCCACTCCGCTCTGTGACAAGCACTCACCAAGTAAGCAGCTCCTGGCTGAACTGGATGCCAGACCCGCCTGCCCTGAGCCAGCCCTGTGTCTGAGCTCCACCACCTGAGCTCCTCACCAGCCTCTCCACCCACGCACAAAGCCAGACTCAGACCCCTGCCAAACGCATGCATCCACTCGGCCACCTTTGGCTACCTGCCTACTTCTATGACAAACGCTGTTCTTGGCATCATGGGGAGTCAATGAGCCCCCCAAGCCAACAAGGCCGCACCCTGGTGGGTGTTGAGTCTACTTGGAGAGATGGTGTCACTCGCTGACTCCCCACACACGTCAGATCTGGGCTACTCCCAGCAGCGTAAAGCATCATGGGAGGGCGCTCATCACAGAGGGACTGTCAGGGAGATGGAGGACAGCTTTCTGAAGTGCCCCTTGCACTGATTTCAACGTTGGGCAGAAATTAACCGGGCAGGATGGGAGGGGCTTGCATAGCAAGCCTGGTGACCAGCTTCCGTGTAATCTGGTGAGAGACGCCAGTGCTGGAACAAGCTGTGGGGTGGGGAGAGGAGGAGAGTTCGAGGGACTGGTGTGGGAGTGGACTGGCTCTGGGCAGACAGAAGAGCAGCAGGAACAGCAACTCCTAAACTATGGGCTCATGCTTAGATGGCTGGAGGGGGAGAGAGGGAGGACGCATGCTGAGTATGTAGGGGACGGGAGGGACAGGTGTGTCTGGAAACGTGCCAACCCCCAGCCTGAGGGCAGAGGAGCTCTGATCATGCTCCTTCATGCATACCTGAGGGCCCAAGCCTGGGCCAGGGCGGAGCTTTCCTGGGCCTGTGGAGGGCTTCCAAGGGGACTATCTTGGCCAAATTCTGGATAACCTCAGTTTGCCTGCGCCCTTCTTAAAATGGGGTATCTACAGGCTGGGGATTTAGCTCAGTGGTTCTTGCACCTGTCTTGCAAGCCCAAGGGCCCGGATTCAATTCCGAGTAACTACATACAATACTGGGCGTAGAGATTCACACCCACCAGCAATCAGTACCACATACCACAGTGCCGGGCATGGTGGCTCACGCCTGTAATCCCAGCACTCGGGAGGCAGAGGCAGGAGGATTTCTGTGATGTGAGTTTGAGGCTGAGCTCAGGGCCACCCTGAACTACAAAGCGAGACCCTGTCTCAAAAAAAAAAAAAAAAAAGTGGGCTATCTAGCGGAGCACAGCACATGCTAAATCTGAGCCCACTACCTGACTTCCAGAGACAGACTGACACTGAGTCACCCGCACCAGAACTGTCTAAACACAGGCACAGAGCTACATTCCCTCTGCCCCCGAGGACAGTAAGGAGAAGGGACCCAAGATGGCTTCCCAACAGGCACCAAGACCCCCGTCCCACCCAGGGTTCTGTCCTCTCACACAGAACTGGAGCCACTTCTCTGGGAGGCTGAGTCGGAAACCTGGACAGGGCTTGCTGGCTTCTCAGGCTCCGGGGAAGTTGGGGAGGGAGCCGGCAGAGGCTCTACAGACAAAAATTTTGGCAACTTTCCTGGTTCCTGCCTCCCACTGGTGTGTTGTGAGCTGATCTGTGTCAGGGCTGTGGCAAGGACCGGCTCCCCTGCTGGGACACCTCTTCCCCTGAGGCTGTCGACCCAGTGTGGAAATGGGGGGCTTCACGACCCCTCAGGGGGAAGGCATGGGGCCCTCCTCAGAGCCCCTAAATGGCTCTCACACAGCACTTCTGCACCCTCTGCCCCATGCTGAGTGCCCACAGGCAAGTCACCGGACTAGCTCTCTCTGCCCCTCAGGTCTGACAGTCCATGCATTTTGATTCCATCAGCCCAGAGGCAGGTGGCTGGCAAAGGCCCTTTCTTGGGAAAGTAGTAAACTATGAGGGCATCTCACACCGGATGGTGCCCGCAAGGAGCAGGTGCTGCAATCAGCTGCAGCCACCCTGAAAGATGGAGGTAACTAGAATGGCGGCAAAGGCAGTGAAGGCAGCGGGAAGCCAGCCTCCCAGCCTGGGCACAGCCCTCCGCTCTCCCCAATGCTGGCCAGGTGACTCCGAGCTTTGCATCCACCGCGCCTGTAGGTCCTGCCCTGGGCCAATCCCCAGCTGGGCGGCAGGAGAGCTGGCCCCCCCCCTCACGCCTTGACTCCTGGGCTGTGGCAGCAGCTGCCCACGAGAGGCTGGGGCGGCCCAGGTCGCAGAGCAGGCGGTGGAGTTCGTGTGGCATGTGCGCCTCAAACGGCAGCCGGGCAGCCTGCGCCGGTCTCAGATGCTCTGCAATGCAGTGGTCGGGTTTTTTTCTTTCTTCTTTTCTTTTTTTTTTTTTTTGTGAGTTTTTTTCCCCTAAAAGTCCTCATTTCCCAGGAAAACGTGGAGCCAAATGTTTCCAGGAAGGGGTGGCCAGGCTGTGCGGGAATGTGCCAGCCCTTCCCATTCAGGACTCCAGTACCCGTGGTGCAGCCCCACCAGCATGTGGCCCCCGGGACCCTGTGGCTAGTGACACCGGCGTCCGGCAGGGTGACCTGAAGTGGCTGACTGTCCCTCCTGAGGGCTGGGCCTGGCCTCACTGAACAGAAATCCTTGCTGAATGGGGCACTTTTCAGTTGCTGATCCCGCGCTCTGGCCTGAGCCTCCTCCGCAAGGGGCAAAGATTCCTCCTGTCAGACTCAGGGAGAATCAGTCACTCAACCGCTGCCTCCGATGTGCTCTCTTCTGGGGAGGAGGGTGACTGCGCCCCCACAAATGCCCAGCACCAGGTCTGCAGCAGGGTCCTCAGGCCAGACTCAAAAGTGAACCACCCAGCCGCCCGCCAGTGGCGCGCACGCTGATTGCACACACTCTGCAGCCACGTTTTTCCCAGTTGTCATTTTAAGGAGAGTTTTTAGTCCTGCTCTGCTTTCCCATTAAAGGAGGCAGCGCGTTCAGTCAGCCGTGAAAGTAAATGCAGGAGGAGGGCCTTGGGGACCAGCCTGAGAGCGGGCCTCCCCCTGACTCCCTAGGTAGGAGCTTCTGGGGCCTCTCGTCTCCCTGGAGGAGCTCTGGGGCTTCCTGCTGACAGAGAACAGCAGAATTGATGGTTTACAAGTGTGGCTGGGCCACAGCGCTCGGCCAGGAAAGCAGCATTTCAGACTGGGAACGACTTCGGCGTCCTTACCAGGGCAGGTAAAGTGCCCCTGCCCGGCCTGTGCCTGGTCCTCAGGGGCCCTGTCTAGGCAGGGCAGGAGTGAGCACCACAGGTCCTGCTCTCTCCCCACCACCGGGAGGGGCAGCGAGGGCCCGTCTGTCCTCCTCTGATGTTGGGTCTCTCTCGGGCACAGATGGCTCTAGCTCAGGGGCAGCCAGGGCACAGCCGAGCCAATCTGGTCACAGCCCAGGGAGAGGTGCTGCCAGTCAGCCCATCTGCCGAGCAGGTGACAGCTGCTGATCCGGAAGCTGGGGGTGCGGGGCTGGAGCAGGCTCACAGGGCCAGGGCACTGCCTGCAGGACCTCGTCTCCCCACTGTCAGACTCCTGGGGCCCCAGGCAGCGGTGCTCCAGGCCCTGGACCTGGCACGGAGTTCCCTAATGAAGAAAAACTGCCCAGGAGGGGCTGTGGCTTCTGTCGGATGCATTCTCATCGAAACACAGACTGGAGGGGCTGGGGTGTGCCTCACTGGGAGTGCTTGCCCAGCACACGCAAGGCCTTGACTTCAAACTCTGGTGCAGCAAAAGACAAAACTCAACACTAAGCCTGGCTGCAGCTCAAGATCACTGCAAGTGGACAGGAGCCACCTCCCCGCCCCGGGCTCCTTTTCCAGACCCAGGCTGCCTGGTGTCTGCCGGCCATGGCGTCCGACCTTTCCACTACTTCTGCGGCTATCTAATCATGCTGCATATCCTCATTAACCGTCTACTCTCTTCCAGACACTCTTTGGGTGCTGGAGAAAAAGTAATAAACAAGACAAAAGTCCTTGCCTTTGCAAGGCATGGTGACACCCACCTGTCATTCCCAGTACTTGGAAGGCTGAGGCAGGAGGATCACAAGTTGGAAGCCAGCCTGGGCTACCTAGCAAGATCCTGCCTCATACACAAAAAATCCTAAAAAAGTCCTCACTTTTATGAAATATATTTTTCTATCTATCAGCATTCTCATTCAGCAGGTAGAACTGCACTCTCCTCTGCCGGGCATTATGCGGGATGCAAAGGGCTGGTGCGAAGCCTCCTTGTCAGGAGGTTGGACTGCCTGACCCTGGGGAGCCCTTGGCTCCAACTCCATATCAGAGAGCACCCGCTGGCAACCCCAGCTGAAGAGCATTTGAGGCGGTGGAAGAGATGGATGGCTTGGCCTTCCTTCCCTGCTCAATCACGGCTGGTACAGTATTTCTTTTCCCTCCCATCCAGCCTGTCCCTCTACATAATTCTATGCCTCGTAATTACACATGAGGATGGGCTAATCCCCCAAACAGTGTCGGGCCATCGATAACAGTCCCTCATGTAGTCCTGTGCCACTGGAGCTGCCTGGCAGAGGGAGCTCAGCCCGTGGTCTCCATCTTTCATGCCAGCCCTGCATCCATCACTGGCCTGCCAGCTCTGGTCTCTGCTCCAAGGGGCAGGTGCTCATGTTGCATGCTCTGCAGGCGCTGGGCCACTCCCAGCAGCCCTGCTGGAGCACTTATAAAGCACCAAGGGCCTCAGAATTCACTGGATCTAACCCCCAAACTTTGCAAGTAGGGAACAGACTCAGGAGGGCTCTCGTTCGCTCAAGGTTGACCACAGAACCAGCCATTTCTTTATTCATTCCTCCATATACCTGGTCATTAATTCACTTGGCAAATACCTCAAAGTCTCTTAGGTGCCAAGTCTATACCAGGCTCTAACACACAAGGATGAAAGACGTGCTGCTTGACCACGGTGGCTCTCACTCCAGTGAGAAAAAGTCCAGGGGAACACAGAACAATATGGCAAGTGTAGCAACCGGTACGAAGGAAGCAGAGAGGACAGCTCTGACTTGCACTGTGGGCAAAGTAAATCACCCAAGCATACAGCATGTGAGGGCATCCCAGGAAGAGGGCATCTTCTGCACGGAAGGTAGCACTGGGCCATGCCCAGGTCTTCAGGTTCCAGAGTTTTCCCAGCCTCTGCATCTGCAGCCTTGTGAGATCCTGGGGACCCTGGGGCAACACTCAGATCTCCCACCCTGTGTGGAGCTGGGTCCACCTGAGGAAGAGCTGTGTGCACTTGGGCAAAAACTCAAGGTTCACCGTGAACCTAGCCATTGACTTCATCCACTCATTTACACATTTACTAACTGTAAATGATCAGCAGTGTCCAGGGAAACCCTCAAGGGAGTGCATCAGTTAATAAACCTCAGTGGGGCCAAGGGCTTCTCCAGAGGCAGGCTGAGCACACGCGCCAGCACCCCAAGCAGGACCCTTACTCCTGCTCAGGTGCATCGTTGGGGCAGTGCCTACAGGGCTGGGGTGGATCTGAGTGGCTAATCAGAGCCCAGGTGTTCCATCTTCTCTGAGCTGAGCATGCATCCCCCAATTTCTCAAGGTAGCCTTTACTATCGAGTAGCTGTGGGCAAGTCAGGTAAGCTCCCTGGGCCTCAGTATCATCATCTATAAACAGGGACGACTAGCCCAGTATGGCATGTACCTGGAGGGCAGCCATGAATTCGAGGCCAGCTGGGCTACATATGAGACCCTGTCTCAAACCCTCCCCCCAAAAAAGAGGGATTACTAACATCCATCTAATAAGGATGTTGAGTACGGAAAGCAACTTATACAGAAGGATGAGCAAACGGCCCCGCACAGGGAGCACATACCCTGTAATCAGCCACACAGGTGGGCCCTGGGAGGAGCCCACCCGGCTCTTGGCCACTGCAGCAGCAGCACGACGTAGTGCTAAGTCCTTGGAAACACTTGGCTGCAGGAGGTTGTGACCACTCAACTCTCTCGGCCTCTTCATGAGTCCTCTTCCCTGGACGCTCAGGGATTACAGACACGTGGGACAAAGCACAGTGACCAGTGCACTCACCCACCATGGGGAGGGTCCATTCAGGCCCCCAGGAAATAGAACGCCAGCCACACTCGGGCCCAGCAAAAGCAACTCATTTTACCTTCTTAGAGGGTTAACCAAGGGCCTCCCACCTAAGAGGCTTGGGGTAGCAGGGGGACATGGCAGCCTTTCTCACGTGGATGCTGTGTCACCTCCCTGGCATTAAAGCCTGTTCTCTGCCCTTCTGATGTTGGTTAGACATCGCCATCTTCACCCCACATGCTGTACTCTCGGCAAGCACATCCTCTTGGCCTCTGAGCCTGCTTCGTCCCTGGATGCCTGGCATCTCCTCATGGCACCGCTGTGTGTCTGTCCTTGAGGATGTCTTTTCAAGCCAGGTGCAGTGACAAAATACACTCTCGGTCTTTCAGACGTAGTGGATTTAATACAGGGCATTGATCATCATGTGATTTAACAGCCTAATGATCGGGGGAGACACTCGACACAAAGAAAAGCAGTAACCAGAAAGCACTACTGCTCCTAGAGCTGAGAGGAAAACTAGATGGGGTAGCGATCAGGACCCAGAAATGGGGGCCTTGAATCTGGAACCAGAGCCATTGAAGAGGCACAGCTACCATCAGAAGGGCCACCTAGGGCAGAGGGGAGAGAGGTTAATTTCGGTTCACCAGGGCTGACCTGTGGCTGAAACTAGCCAGAATGCGGGGGTGCGGTTCCCTGCCACTGGGTAGAGCAGAGGGAGGAGGTAGATCTACAAGGAGCCAAGTGATCAGCACAGAGTATATGTCTGTGTGTCCACCTGCATGTCCATCTGTATGTCTGTGTGTCCATCTGCATGTCTGCACGTCCATCTGTATGTCTGTGTGTCTATCTGTATGTCTGTCTGAGTGTTGCCAGAAAGAGGTCTCCATCCTGGGCCCAAGCTAAAGAAGGTATGAAATAACCAGCTGAGCCCGCTCTTCTCCTCTTAGGGGTTTGCAAGCAGCAAACCTCCCAGCAGCTCAACGGCACACAAATGGACGGATGGAAATGAACACAGGGAGGTAATCTGGAGTCCACCGAAATGGGAAGGTCTGGAGTGTGCCACAGGGCTCCGGCAATGGCCTTGCGTGGGCACTGCTCCCCCACCTCCTGCTCTTGCTTCACACACTTTCCTGTGTACAATCAGAAGCACAAGAGGAAGTGTGGCTAAAACATGCGGTATCTCCTATAACTCTTTTGCTCTCTGTACAGTGTAAACCTCTCAGGAACGATGTGTGAGATGGAGTCCTATGTGAAAGTCCTTTACGACGTTTACAGCACATTACACAAGTAAATGCAAAAATATCATTGGGGTTATATTTTCATCTACATCAGGAAAACATACTAGTACTGATGGTTCTGGTCCAAGTACCATGGGATTCACAAGGTTTAAGGACTCTGGGACAAATAGGGAAAACTACTCTTTTTTGTGAAAAGATTATAATGATAACACTCGCTAAACAAGTGCCTACCAGTGCGCAGAGCCGGTGCTAACCATCCTATGACATTATTTTACTTAGTCCTTGGAGCATTTCTACAAAGCAGGTGCTACTTTGGCCCATTTTCCAAAGGAGAAGTAATTAAATAATCTGTGGCGCTCATGGCTGCCCAGGGGCAGAGCCAGGATGGGGGCTGGGCTCTGTCTGGCTCCCAGGCCATCTGCTACCATGCAGGGCCTCTCACAAAGGTAGAGTCGAGGGACAGCTAGACAAGTCAGTGTCCTTCGTTTCGAAGCCCCACATGTTTCTTGAGGTTGACACCAAGAACAGAGTTGGGGGCCAGGGATATAGCTCAGTCATTCTGGTGCCTGTCTTGCAAGCGCAAGGGCCCGGGTTCTATCCCCGGTAACCACATAAGAATACTGGGCGTGGAGACTCACCCCAGCAGCAACCAGTACCACATACCACAGTACCGGGCATGGTGGCTCACGCCTGTAATCCCAGCACTGGGGAGACAGGGGCAGGAGAACTGCTGTGAGTGAGTTTGAGGCTGAGCTCAGGGCCAGCCTGAACTACAAAGTGAGACCCTGTCTCAAAAAACCTTAAAAAAAAAAAAAAAAAAGAACAGAGTTGGTAAGTCAGGTAGAAATGATGTGAGGGACGCTGGCTGCGGCACGGAAGAATCTCAGGTTGGTCAATGCTTCAGAAATTCTGGAACCTGTTGCTGCTTCTGGGATTCAGGTAACAAATCTCCATGTACACATGACACAGGCCATGAAAATATCGCGGAGCAGCTACTCATATAGATTGAGACACTGAGAAGCATATCACTAGCTAATAGCTTTCTATTGCTTTAAATTTCCATTTTATTGCACTTGAAAGTGCCTTTTAGAAATACTAGTTAATGTTTAATTCGTATGTCTTATAGATTTTAGGACCCTGGTTGAGCAGAAAGACGTTCAGCATGCCTCTGCCACTTGGTGGTCCTGCCCAGGAGCAGGTTCTCAGGTCAGGGCACAGCGAGGCCCTGCTGTCTGCCTGGCGACAGACCCCTCGCTGGTGGGAGGACAGGGGCTAAGGAATGCAAAGCCTGCGGGAACACACGCCCCAAGCAGTGGCATCACACGCCACGCAAGCACGGAGCGGCGCCCCCTGCCATCCCCTCACACACCAGCACTCGTCAGGAGGGGCTGGGGCAGCCACGGGGACGCTCCTAATGCGGGTTATGGAGGTGTCCGTCTCCAGTGCTGCTCCACGTTAGAATTTAGCTCTCAGCAGCTCTGGAGGGCCCTGGTGGGCCTCACTCACGGCAGGTCGGGGAAGGAAGCAAAGGAACCTGGACCTGCTGCTCCTCCTGCAGCTCAGGCATCCAGAACAAAGGAGAGCAGAGTCCCTCCGGAGAGTAGGCTACTGAGCTGGAGTTCTTCAGCCTCGCACTGCGACATCTGGCACCAAGAGTCACAGGCTGAACACAGGGTAAGTCGTGAGGAACTGCAGGACCCTCCACTCTCCAGTCCGCCCCTGAGAAGGAATGCTCTCTTTCCTGTCGGCTAATGTGTAGAAAATCAAAGAAGGGGAAAGGGGACGCAACTACAATGGGCACTAAATCAAGATTAATGAAGTTCCTGCCAGGATCTGGGAGCATGCGCAGAGCACGGCCTTCCGCGCTGGTCTGACCGACGTGGGACTGATGCGGAGTTTAACCCTGTCCACACCCAGTGTCTCACAGCGGCAGTTAAGGAGGTAACTTGGGGCGCCCTGGGCCACCGCTCTGTATTAAAATCCATCCTGCATTCATCCCAGTCTGCTTGGATCAGTATAGGCTCTGAGCAGTTACAAGTGCCATCGGTACCACTGATAAAACAAGAAACTGGACAGCGCCGAGTTTGAACACGGCTCTTCCCTTCAGACGCCTTCCACCCCTTTCCGCACACCATGCCGAGGGGACCCCGTCTGAAGGTCGGCAGGACCTGCACCTGCTCACATGTGCAGTGCTGAGTCCATCACGGCCGTCAGGAACCAGTCTGTGGGCTAAACGGCCATCGGTCTGCCAGCCAGACCCGCGAGCACACAGGATCTGCCCACCTAGCAGGTTAGCTCCTCAGTCCCCTCTGTCCCCATCCAGGATGTGCAGGCCACGGACAAGAGGAGCCCCTCCCTTCACATGCAAAGTTACAACCAGCCTCTCTCACCTTGAAAAACAAACTAACAGAGGTTTGGGGAACAATCAAGAACCAGGGTCCAGCCTGTGACCCATAGCGGCCTCAGAGTCCCAGCCAGGGAGAAAGAGGTGTGACTGCTGTTGTTGGCCTGGGAGGAACATACGCCCTCTGGTGGCCAGTCCTGTCAACGTCAGGGCTGTGGGTGGCGGATGGTGTGCGGTGGAGACAGAGACCCACTTTCAGCAGAGAAAGTAGGTAAGTAGGATTGGCCCTCCTGTGGCAGACAGTTGAGAAAAGCTTTACAAAATACAACACTCCTCCTAGCAACAGATCTAACAAGACACCAAGGCAACACTGGGCCAAAATCGAGAGGACAGCACAACCCAGAACCTTCCAGAATGAGCAGGAGGCCAATCTTGCAGCCCTGGCGGTGGCTCCAAGATTGGACTTGCACAGTGGTGCACAACTGTAACAGCACACAGGGACACCAAGGCAGGAGAATGGAAAATGTGAGTCCAGCCTGGGGAACACAGTGATGTAGTGAGGCCTTATCTCCCAGGGTAAACAAACCATAAAAAGTTTGGGGATGCCGGGCGTGGTGACTCACGCCTGTAATCTCAGCAGTTGGGAGGCAGAGGCAGGAGGATTGCTGTGAGTCTGAGGCCAGCCTGGGCTACACAGTGAGCTCAGGGCCAGCCTGAACTACAAAGCCAGACCCTGTCTCAAAAAAAAAAAAAAAAAAGTTTGGGGCTGTAGCTCAGTGTAGAGGCCATGGGTTTAATCCCCAGCACCACATAAATAATGTTAAAAATGAAATACACGGTAATGCAGTTCATGAACTTAATTCTTTGCATGATTCTGGCCATGAACCAAATTGGTTCAATGAACAATTTGTGTCTAAATCAGGTGCAAAGCATGGTAGTGAATGTCTGGAGGCTGAGGCAGGAGGATCCCTGCAAGTTTGAGGTCAGGCTGGAACACAGAATGAGTTCAAGGCCAGCCTGAACTTCATAGCAAGACCCAGTTGCAAAAACCAACCAACATAAATAAACAGGGCTCAGACAAACCAAAGCTCCCGGTGTGTAGTCTGTACCCTAGAGATATTCGGGGCATTCATTCAGAGTGCTTTTCTGCCAGGAGAAGGAACCAAGCCATATTCTGGTGTCACAAAGACCAACGGCCCCCTATCCTTGGGAGGGTGCAGACAGCTACGCTGCAAGGCAAGAACACTCGCCCCAGGGAGGGTGACAAGCCGCCCTTCCACCTCCCTTGCCTGCTCTGGGCTGGAGAGCTGGCTGCTGCACTCGCCCTTCGCAGATTCAGCACTCTACCACCCCCACCCCGGTCTCAGCTACCTCTGGTTCTTCAGCCTTTAATACATTTCCTATGTCTGTGTAAGATTTATCTGAGGCAGGCAGATTTATTTTGCACATTCATGCTCAACAGAGAGGACAATTCCTCACAGAGTTCCGATCTCATTTGGCATTAGGGTCTGGGTGAGATTGCTGGGGTGATGGGCAGCCACGCTGAGCGCTGGGGCACGTGAGCGTATCACATGCACTTGTGCCTAACACGGGAAGCCGTGGGGCCGCTCAGCGTGCACCCTGCGTGGGCAAGCATGACAACTTCTGACAAGCGGAGGACAGCGGTACACGGGGTTCTGCAAGCCCCCAAGCGTGAGTGTGACACAGGGGGAGAGCACATTCCTGTGAAAGCCCACGTGACACAGGAGGGTGTGCATACATGTACAAGGGACTGTGCGCCCACCGGGACTGTCACATTCTCCCGCTCGATCGCGTGTCTGAGGAGTACCATCCACCACTGTAAACCAAGCCATCTCTTCTTAGCTTCAAACCTGCCGAGGCCCCGCTCACTCAGACCTCCAGGCCCTGACCGCCGCCGCCTCCTCCTCCTCCTCGGCTCCGGCCTTCTCCCTTTACACCCCGCTCAGGCCTCGCTGCCTCCTTTCTGTCCCCTCCACCACCACGCTGGATTCTGCCAGATCCGAGGTGCTGCACTTGCCGGGCGCTCGCCCAGCGTGCTCTCCCTGCTCTCCGTGCCACACAGCCTCGGCTCAGGTGTCTTCCTGTGGACAGGTCACCACAGAGTGCTCACCACACCTGAAACTGCCTCATTCATGTCCTCACTTTGCTGTCTCTGGTGCCTCCCGAGAAAACCTGAGTTGCACAGACAGACAGACTTCCTGCTGATCACTGTGTCCCCAGAACGGTGCATGGCACATGGGAGGTCAGGAAGGATCTGGTGGTGAGGACAGTATTGCATGCAACCGCACGACATGGTACAGAAAAGAACACTGCAGTATCTGAGCACTTGGACCTGTGAGTACAGGGGCTCCTATGACCACATGCTTAATGTACCTCCTTCATTTGACAGCCACCGTATGGAACTTTCTACCTATAGTGACACTCACAGAACAAGCCTGTGCCCACTGAGCTCAGACGAGTGAGAGAGAAACACGCTAAGTGAGAGCAGCTTGTGCTAAGACCACGGATTCTGAGCACAGAACCGGGACGGTGGAGTTGCGGGCTCAGCAGGGGCGGGAGTGACAGCTGAGAGCACACGTTTGCATCTACCCACATGTCCCCAGAGACCTGACCTCCAAGCAGGAGGAATTCCCAGTCTGTTAGCATGAAATGTGTGCTTCTCAGACTCCCGACTGATGTCTCTGGCCTGGCTGGTGCCCCCACCCTACACCCCCCACATACACACACACACACACACACACACACATTTTTCTCTAGCCAGCCCAGGCAGCCAGGCTGCCGCTAATAAGCCCAAAATAATGAATGAGACAGGTCAAATAAAGCACTCATCTTAACATCCAAGGCCCCTGTCTCCTGGCCCCAGTTTGAAGAGCACTCATTTCTAACCACTTTGCAGCACCTACCAAGTGTTAGGTCCTAAATATTTGTGTGTTTTCCTTAATTCTCACACCAACTGGGAAACATTTCTGCATCCAACTCACAGATAGGGGCACTGACCCGCCCCACTCCTGCCCACTTCTATGGCAGTCGGCTCTCTCCAAAGGCTTTGCCAGGCCCACTGACATTCCCATCCCTGCAGTCTTCCTATTAGCCTCTTTCGGCCCAGTCAGGTTTCAAGCCACAGAATGCCCCAGCCTGCCCTTCCCCACCACAGCCATATTTGGCTGTATCCTGCTCACCACAGTTAACACTTGTCCAGTGAGTCAGGCAGTGCAGAGGGCGGTGCAATAAATGGAGAGCACCGGGCAGGGAGCCCTTCCCAAAGCTAGCCTCTGCTCCCAGCCTCCAGGCACCCCACTGTCTTCAGCCTTCCCCCACCATGAAGTCTGACCCCTGTGACGGATTCCTGGTTTATCTAGGGTACAAACCCCACCTTGAGTTTCCTGGTGTACTTTACTTCACCCAGCCGCAGCCCTGTCCAGCACACTGACAGTGGCATTCCCCTTTGCCTTTCTTGCTGAGACTCATGCTGAGACCAGAGGTGGAATCTTCGGGGCTTGGCTGCATGGGTCTCACAGCCTCAAGGAAATAGATGCTTTTCTCGGGCAAGCATTTTGGCTTGAATTATGGGAGGCTGAGTTGGTGCCAAATTAGTGAAACCTAGACCTGAACACTAGCTGTGACATGGATAAAAGAGAAGCCAGACAGCTCCTGCTTGCAACACCACCACGCTGGGAGACTGAGGCCAGCGGACTGCAAGTCCAACCCCAGCGTGGGCAACTTTGCCAAGTTAGTGAGACATCGAATCAAAATAAAAGGTAAAAAAATGGCTAGGGATATGCCTGAAAGTGAGACCCTGTGTTCATGCCTTAAGTACTTCCCTTTCCCAAAAAAGGAACATTTAGTTCTAAATTTCATGAACATAAAGCTCAGTGGGGAAAAGGGAGTTAAAGTACAGCATACTAGAAAATCTCATTTACATACAAAGTTGTAAATACACCTGTTACAGATTGTTAGTGCCCATCACACCCATCCTTCTTACAATAGATTTGGAAGTCAGGGCATCTGTGTCCCCTCCCACTGGGACCTGGGAGAATTTTCTGACTGTAGTGACCAATACACTTTGGCAGAGCTTGCTGCGGTAGCAAAAACTAAAATTGGATCTTTGGTAAAAGGGAGGTCATGGGGGCCGGGGAGTTAGCTCAGTGGTTCCGGCGCCTGTCTTGCAAGCGCAAGGGCCCGGGTTCGATTCTCCGGTAACCACATAACAATACTGGGTGTGGAGACTCACATCCAGCAGCAACCAGTACCCCATACCACAGTGCCGGGCGTGGTGGCTCACGCCTGTCATCCCAGCACTCGGGAGGCAGAGGCAGGAGGATTGCTGTGATGTGAGTTGGAGGCTGAGCTCAGGGCCAGCCTGAACCACAAAGCGAGACCCTGTCTCAAAAAACCTAAAAAAAAAAAAAGGGAGGTCATGAAAATGCAATGTGCTTCTGCTGCCGTCAGGACACTGCCCCTCGTGGCCAGGCACCCTGCAGCAGGAAGCTTGGGGACCACAGCAGGCTGCACATGAGTGAGGCAGAGCCACTGTGAGCACCCAGCGGGCAGCCAGCACCACAATGTCAGGAGAGAATAAGCTGCCTTCAGAGTGGCTCTGAGGCCTGGTAAGGCCTACCATGAAGAGATGAACCGCCCTGCTGAGCCCTGCTCAGACTCCGGAGCAAAACAAATATCTGCTACCGCCTGAGCCATGCCTTGTTGCTGCTCTGTCACTAGTTTTCCTGTACTTTGTTGTACAGACAGCTTCAAACAGCACATAGACACCAGCACAGCCCTGTCTAATTCACTATGGATTCTTTCACAGATGCGGATAGGAAGTACGAGTGGAGAACATTTCATCATGGGATTTTACCTTTACTTGGATGTCTTAACACACACCTACATTTTTATACAGAGCAATTAATGTGTGTAGTATCTGGGTTGTGCTTAGATATATGAGGGGAGTAAACAATAAGTTGTTAATTCTGTGAAAACAGATGTTTATTCGACTTCTACTCTATTAACTTTCAAAAAAATTTTGGGCCAGGGATTTAGCTCAGTGGTTCCAGCACCTGCATTGCAAGCGCCAAGGACCCGGGTTCGATCCCCGGTAACCACATACAATCCTGGGCGTGGAGACTCACGCCTAGCAGCAATCAGCACCACATACCACAATGCTGGGCGTGTTGGCTCACGCCTGTAATCTCAGCACTCGGGAGGCAGAGGCAGGAGGATTGCTGTGATGTGAGTTTGAGACTGAGCTCAGGGCCAGCCTGAGCTACAAAGTGAGATCCGGTCTCAAAAAAAAAAAAAAAAAAATTTAAATGTAGCAACTGTAAAGATTCTGATCTGTTGACCCTGCTATTTCCCTGCTGAGTATATTCACAAAAGAATTAAAAGCATCATATCACAGTGACATAGGCCCACCCATGTTTATAGCAGCTCAGTTTGTAATAGCTAAATATTGGAGACAGCCCAGATACCCATCAACTGGAGACTGGATAAGGAAGATATGGTTTTTTAATAAAATGGAGTATTACCCAGCCATAAAAGAGTGATAAATTAGAGACATTTATAGCTAAATGGATGCACACTAAAATCACACCCATAAGTGAAATAAATAGGACACACTTATGTAAATGCCATATTATTTCTCTAGTGTAAATGAGGTTCAAATTGTATAATAGGTATTGTGAAATAGGAAGAAAATCTTCAGAGGGGAAGGGAAACAGGTGGGTAAAGAAAGCAAAGAAGGGAAAGAAAATATTTGCAGGTAAAAAAGAAAAAATGGAAACAAAGCTTATGGAATGGCTGGAGGAAGAGCAGGGAATGAGAAAAATAAGAATCAGGATATATCATGTACTGGTAAAAATTCTCAATGATGAATGTGAAAAAATGTATATTTAAAATGCACCAATAAGCTCAATTTTTAAAAAAAGACTGATTCTATATCTATGTGGGTTTAGATTTAGATTCTCCCATTTGACGTTTTCTCAACACACCTGCAGCTCTCCTCTTTCTCCATCCTAAGGCTGATCCCAAACCTCCCACCCCCTCTGATACCTCCTAGATCCCCTTAGTTGTCACTCCCTTCCTCCAGGATTTCCCTCCAACCCCACTGGCTCGAATCCCAAAGAGTGAGGCTGTCCTTAGTCCTGTGTGGGGAAGGCCTCGATGTCCTTCCCTCCTCCCTCCTCCAGGACCCTACTCCTGACCGATCCCTAATCTCTCTTCTTCCTCCCACTGTCCTCGCCTTGGCCGCTACTGATGAGCTCAAGGCCATCCTACTTACATGGGCACACACGGGGCCTCCTCCCGTGACACACGCTCAGACTCTACCCCAGCCCCGGCCGTGATCTGACACAGTCTGTCACTGCCCTTCTTAGTCAGGGAAACAGCCTCCCTCAGGTCCGAGTGGCCGCTGGAGCGCCAGTGTAAGGGACACTTTCTGCTCTGCTCTGGACACGTTCCGGGCTGTGCAGAACTTGCCTAGGGCTGCACCTGCTCTGACCTCTGCCCTGTCTGGGTCGCGCAGCTGCTACTGTCCCACTGCTGCCCCTCCCCACAGCTCAGCCTCCTCCCTGCTGTCCGAGTGCGGCCTGTCCCACTGGGCTAGCACCAGTGCCCCTCAGGGCTCCCTCACCTCCCCCGCCCCCCATCTCCCCTTCCGGCTTCTCTGCTACCACTCCATGATGTGCTCCTCCACCACCAGCTCATGCTTGCCCTGATTTTTGGTCATTTCTAGTTTAAATGTGTCTCTACAATCCATGTGTTGGAAATAATCTGCAGTGCAACAGAATCAGGAGGTGAAGCCTAAGGAGAGATGCTCAGGTCCCAATGGCTCCGCCCTCATGCGTGGGTTAGTATCCCTCTCACTTGGTGACTAACCATTAGTTACTGCCTGAGTGGGTGTTAGGAAGGTGAGCTCTCTGGCTCTGTTGCTTTCCACCCTTCCACCACAGGGTGGCGCAGCACAAGGCTGCTCCACATGCCTACACATGCTCATAGACTTGGAACCTCCAGAACTGAGGCAAATCGGTTTCTTCATTATCACCCAGCCTCGGGTATCCTGACACAGCAGCACAAAACACAGGCAGCGGTCACCGGGGCCCTCAAACTCCCCAGCCACCTCCTTTCCACTCTCACACAGCGCCACTGTCCTCCTGTTCTCACAGTGCTCAGCACTGTCTGGTTCAAGGCTTGGCTCGTCAACGGCTTGCGTCTCCCTCACCTCCCACTCATAAGTGGTTACCAACTTTGGTGTGTCCTGCCGACAGTACCGCTCCTGCTCACACGCCCTCCGCTCCTGCTCCGATCCTCGCCTCACCCCTCGCCTCCGTCAGTCCTCCTTGGCCCGACCGCTGTCTCCGACCCCTGGCTTCCTCAGCGCCTCAGTAGTGTGAATGGGGGTTTCCCGGGGACACTCACCTCTCTGCACCCCAGAGCCCTGTACAGTGCCTACACTGGGTTGGGGCTCCACACATTTTGACTATAGAGCCGAACCCAGAAAATCAGAGGATCTGAATTAGGGATTATTTAATTACTGCGTAATTGCTGCTGAAATAGGGAATCAGAACACAGCAGCTCTGCCTCCAGGAGTGTCTGGCGTCTGTGAACGAGTCTTCCTCCCACACAGAGCCAGTCGGGGAATATGTGTATTGCTCTTCTAGCTGGTAGGGCAAGAGAGTGGAAAGGGAACAGGAAGGGGCCCAAGAAGAGAGGAGGATCTATCCAGGTCCCACCTAGTAACTACACAACTATCTCCACATTTCAAGTCTTCCCTAGACCCTTTCTGCTTTTCTCCATCTTTGAATGTCCCACCGTTGAAGCCCAGACCATAGCAAATACACGTTGGGTCCCCACAGCCAAGCCCCAGAAATACTCAAAGGGCCTGAGGGGAGGGGTGATTCCAGTCGCTCCCAGGCTCTCTGTGGTGCCCTTCCAAGTCCTAGGCACAAAGGGCTTGGTAAACTGGCAGGGGGGTCTGAGGGTAAGAAGGGCGCCCATAACAAATATGGCACCTAACAGCCACTCCTGCTGCCAGAAGACCAGTAACACAGCTGGCTCTGGCAGGGGGCCCTGTCCACGTCTCCGGTACTCAAATGTGATGTGGCTGACCCCTCAGGGAAGTGCCTCCTGATGCCAGGCCGCAGCCCTTTTACCACCCTTAGCGCTGCCAAATGACCAGGAGCCCAGCTGCCCTGCTGCCGCACCTCTCACCCGCCTTGAGACCAGCCCCAGCCCATCCCCAGCCTGCCCACACCATGCGATCCTCCTTCAGGCCAAATGTCACACTGGCTGGAGGGCAGTCCCAGGTGAGAGCTCAGGGGCGGTAATGAAGAGCTGGCAGCTGCCTGCAGACAGCCCTCCACCGCCTCGCTGGTGCTGGTGTCTGGTCTTATTTAACTGCACAGTTCCCCAGGGCAGGGGCCGTAATGCAGCCAGGAGCTGAGAGTGCTTGGGAAGGTTAAATGGAGTCTCCGAGGCTTCCACTGAAAGCCGTCCTCCTCAGAAGCAAGAACAGGCTGCAGCCTCGAGCTCAGGACCTCATGGAACAGCAGAGGCCTGTGGGCAGAGGTCTCAGGCAGGGGTGCGACCTCTGGGTGAGGTGATCTGGGGGAGGGTGTGCTCCCAGCACCAACCTTCCTGAGAGCGGGATCAGATGGTGGCCTCACCCACCAGCCAGCCTCAGGCTTCTGACCAAGCACTTCCTGATGAGGCTGGGGACAGAGCAGCCACTCACTTCCTCCACGGTGAAGTCCAGCCCTGCAGACTCCTCCTGAGTCACCCAGCCCTTGCTCTAGCACTACCTCCGTCCCCAGGGAGACTGACCCTCAGTAATAAGTAACACTCACTGGGCCTCCTGCCCCAGACCCCGGCTCCCAGCCACCAGGCAGGAAGCCACCCAAGGAAGTATGGACCGCCACACTGGGGGGAGCAGGCCAGGTCTGCCTGTGACGTAATTCCTGTGCCTCTCCCCTCAGGGCTCACCCACGTGCCATGGTGGGAGCCAGGTGCCAGCTCCTTGGGGAGATGGAGCACTGGCATCACGGAGTCCAATCACAAGCTAAGCCCACAATAGGAAGGACAGGCATTGTGACAGAATACAATTAACCACGAGAGGACGAGACAGACCAGAAGGGCCAGGGCCAGGGCGGAAGCTGCTGGGATAAGGGAAGGCTTCTGAGAAAAGTGAGGGATTTAAACTGAACCTTAAATAAGCCAAAAGCTTAGCATTCAGGTGAAGGGCCAACCTGAGCGCAGGTGGGGAGGGGGCGGTGGCTGCTTGTGGCCCAGCCGGACTGAGGTGCAGGCTCTGAGGACAGGGGGAGAAGGGTACAGAGCCAGCCTGAGCTCAGCAAACTGGTCGAGAGGAGGGAGGGGGTCGTGCGAGCCAACAAGTGCAAAATTAACCGTGCAAAATTAACCGGCTGGCTCCTAGGTTCCCCGCTCCTCTGCTGTATGAAGAGATGCACTAACAGAGAACTGGGGCCTGGGCCCTCCGCAGGGGTAGTTACAACCAGAAATAGACAGCTCAGTGGGAAAATAAGCAGAAGGCTTAAACAGTGACTTCAATAAAAGATACCCAAATGGCCGACAGGAATAGTGAAGGGCTCATCTTTTTTAGTCATCAGAGAAACACATTTGAAGTCGAGAGGAAAGACCATAAACACCCCGCCTAACTGGCTAAATACAGGAAATACCAAATGGTGGTAAAATGCAGGGGTCCATTCTCCATCGCTGCGGGCAAGAGGTAAGTCTAAGTCAGCGCAAGCACTTTGGAAAACACACGCTCCACAGTGACAAAGCAACACATACATAAATCCGACCTAGCAAAAGACAGCTGGTCCCCAAGAGGTATCTACAGGTAAGTCCATGGCTGCATTATCCATAAGAGCTCCAAACCGGAAATGACACACATCGTTAGCATTAGAATGGACAAGAGGTGACATACTGGATGTGCCACATTAGATAGAATAAATTACAACAAAAGAAACAAAAACACAATGCCGGGAAGGAAGGCAGGCCCAGAAGAGAAGCACTGTGTCATTCCAGTTCAAAACCAGCCAACACTAGTCCTGGCACTCGACGCCAGGGTTGGACAGGCACCAGGGTCAGATCATTGCCCGGGGGGGCTGGCGATGCCCTGTTTCCTGGTCAAGCTGCAGGATCCACAACCAATTTTGGTTCATGAATATCCACCCAACTCCACTCTTCCAATCTGTGCATTTTTCTGTGTGTACACTTCAATCTTTTTTATTTTTTCTTTTTTAAGACAGCTGGGGCTGGCCTCTAACTTGGAGCAATCCTCCTGCCTCAGCCTCTGGAGTGCTCAGGTTACAGGCGTGCACCAGTGTGCCTTGATACTTCAGCCCTAATTTTTTTTTTTAAGGTTTTTTGAGACAGGGTCTCACTTTGTGGTTCAGGCTGGCCCCGAGCTCAGCCTCAAACTCATATCACAGCAACCCTCCTGCCTCTGCCTCCCGAGTGCTGGGATTACAGGCGTGAGCCACCATGCCCGGCACTGTGGTATGTGGTACTGGTTGCTGCTGGGGTGAGTCTCCATGCCCAGTATTGTATGTGGTTACCGGGGATCGAACCCGGGCCCTTGCACTTGAAAACAGATGCCAGAACCACTGAGCTATATCCCTGGCCCACTTCAGCCCTATTTTTAAATGTATTTTTATTACATATATTTTATATACATATATATTACATATATAATAATATATGTTACATATATTTTATTACACCACCTGATGTTTAGCTACACAGAGACATGGTTACTACAGATAAGATGATTAACATACCACTCTCGTGTCTGGTAGGAGCACCTAAAATTACTCTACAGCACCTTTTCAGTAACACAATATGGTATTTTCTGTAGCCCTCACTCTGCACAGCAGATCTCTGGACTTACTCATCCTACATGACCACAGTTTTGCAACTCTGACCTCCCCATTTTTCCCCCTCCTCATCTCTGATAGCCATAGACCTAGTCTCTGCTCTATATATTCAACGTCTTTCTTTGGTTTCCATATACAAGTGAGGTGTTTCTGTCTCACTTATTCCACTTTTATAATGCCCTCTATTCATACGTACTGTTGCACAAGGTAACACCTCGTGGTTTTCTAAGGTGGACTAACTGTCCGCTGCCCAATCTCTCATCTCACAATTTCTTCGTCCATCCATCAGCAGACACTTGGCTGATTCCCTCTCCGGGCTGCTGTGAATAACGCAGCAACGAACATGGCACTGCCGACGTCTCCACCATTAAAGGGAGAACGTAGGCTGGTGTCCTCCGCTCCACCCTACCCTGTACCTGGGTCTACCTGGTCTCTGTCACACAGTGCTGGGTCTGTCTGTCCTCGATTTGACTTTAGGTATTCTGCCACACGCTACTGAGCTTAGCCTCTGGCCCCAGGCCATGACGGACTAAAGTCCCCATCTCTGACTTATACTCCAGCTCCTTCCACGGACACGCAGCCCCTGTCGGACACCCAGCCCCTGTCCAGGACGCTGGTGGGAGGACTTGGCATACTCCTCAGGTATTTAGACTGTGGGGGGTGGGGGTGTGAGGCAGCCAGCCCGACTAGGACAAAGACGGCCACAGCCTGAGGGGGAGGTAAGAGGAGCCAGGAGGGAGAGGGAGGGGAGGCAGAGCTAGAGTCAGAGTCAGACTCATCCAATTCAGCCCTTGCCTAGTAAACCCACCTGCTGTGGAAGTTGCTGCCTGAGCAGAGCGCACTGACCTCCTGAGGAGTAAAATAGATGAAAAAACAGGGCCATTTCCCAGTCACCTGGCTGGCACTACTCATTCTCTGGGTAGAGGCTGAAAACAGGCTCCAACAAACAAAGGGAGGTTTGCTCAGTGAGAGCAGACCTGCAGCCCTCATTCCGGGCCGTCCCACCCCTCCGCTGCTCACACCTACAGGATTCCGTCAGCAAGTTTAATTACTCGGGTTCTGCATCAGGGGCTCTAAATTCCCCCCACCCCTTCTTCGAGGTTTCCAAAGTGTCCACTGTTCCAGAAACACGCCACACCGGCATCAGCCCTTCCTTGACCTCCACAGTGCTCCTCAGCGTCCCACCGCCTGCAGCATCTGGGGAGACACGGCTGGAAGCTGGAGCCGGGGTGAGCTCCTGACGACCCCTCGTTAATGCTCAGCTGGGACACGCACTGGGTGTTTCATTTCACTCCTCTCTGAAACATATTTCAGGGCAAATTTCCTATTGCCTGTCACAGCTCAGGGAAAAATGAATCCACATTTCCCCGGCTCCATTAACAGGGGAAACAGCTCGCACTGCTGGAAGGCATGCTCCCCGCGCACAGACGGAGGATGAGATCATTGGAAGCAGCCCACGGGGCCCTGGGCGCCGGCCTGTGGGTGCACAGCGGCCTCCCTCTGCCCCTGCAGAAGTGCCAGGGAGCTGGGGCAGGCCTGGCACATCCAGAGAGAGGGCGGGCTTGCACTGGTCCCCAGGTCCCCCCCGGACCTTCCTGCCTCAGCCTGCCTGTTATCCTGCTCTTGTCTAACCTCAGACAGACCCACACGCTCTCAAGACCGACAGCTTCCTTTTTCCTTGAGTCAGGGACCAGGGGCTTGTTTTCTCCACTGGCCAGAAGGAGCAAGGGTGTGACTGGAGGACAGGGACTCCCCACTTTCTGGCCCCCCACTCTTCATTTTCCTGGGCACAGGCAAACAACTGCTTCTGCTCTGGCAGTGTTCATGTCACCTGCTGCAGCCACAGCCCCAACCCCAGCTCTCTGCCCGGTTCCCCTGCTGAGCGCACACCCTCCTCCCTGCCCCCCCAAGGTCTGCCCTGCCCTTCCCGGCCCCTCCCCCCAGCTCAGCTGTCTGTCTTCCCAACATCCGCAGGGGACCGGCCTTTCTCCAAGTGTCACTCCAATGCCCCGGGGCAGAACTGACGTCCATCTGGACGCCTGCCCTTCTACACTGGTCACCTGTTGACAGGCTGGACGGCAAGCTGGCATCCACACGTCTTTATGTCCCTGTCACTTAGCAGGGCCTCCCCTTGTGCGCCCTTGATTGTTGGCATAAGGGTGACTTGGAGACCCCAAAGCCCACAGGAGGGGGTTACCCAGGGAAGCACCCCCTCCCTGAATCGCCTGCTCTGTGGTGACCTTTTCAAACTCCAAAGCCTTTTTTATTCAAATCTTTATTGGTACATTATGAATACACATCATCATCGCATTCAACACTGAGAGTTTATACCAGAACACGACATGACTTGAATCTCATTTTTCAAAGCCTTTTTTAAAAACTCCAGTACTTGGGCCCCTTTTAACTTTTGAGAAGAGTCTCACCAAGTGGCTAAATTACCCAGGCTGCCATCCAGAGAGAGGGTGGCCCCCAGGAGGGCTTGCGCTGGCCCCCAGGTCCCACGTACATTCCTGCCTCAGCCTGCCTGTTATCCTGCTCCTAACCTTAGACAGACCCACATGCTCCTTCTGCCATCCTCCTGCCTCAGCCTCCCAGAGCGCTCAGATGACAGGAGTGGGTTGCCATGCCAGCCTGAAGACTCTTGATAAGCCTCCTCTAGCTGGCACTAAGTGCCCAAAGGTCTGACATCTCCCCCCATTTCCTCGTCCCCATGTCACCACTCGGAATCTCTACTGTGTCAGCATCCATGGATAACAAGAAGCTCACAGCTTCCTTCTCCCCCGCCTGGCTCCAGGCCTTCAGCTGAGCACAGTGGACAGAGCTGCGCCGGGAGACAGGGCTCCTGCGGTCGGTACTGGACAGACAGACAGCACCGCGCAGCCTCAGGGCAGGGCCCAGGGCTCCATGGGTCTGGCCTGTGCTTGCCGGCTGGGTGCCGTGGGAAGGGCTCCTTCCTCCTCCCGGAACCTGAGACATAAAAGCCGCCTTTTCCTTCCTAGGGCCTCTGATCAGCCAAGTTCTTTGTTACCTGACACAGGACTGAAACTGAAATAAGCAATGAAAAAAATACTACTTTTTACACTGACGGGTCTGGGCCAGTGCCTCTGGGTAGCCACGTGGGCCTGTCCCCTCCTGCAGCAGGCTGCAGGTCACATTCATGGGAGAGAACCTCTGCACTCCCTACCCGGAGGCTGGATTCAGGCAAAACACAAAACCTGCTTCTAGGCCATAGTTTTAACTCGGTGGTGCCGCACAGTGCAGGGTCCTGAGTTCAATCCTCAGTACCTTATGGGGGAAGGTGCACTTGTACCCTCCAACCTGCAGTGTGAACCTTGACTCGCACCTTTACTCTCTAGTCTGTTTCCCCAGCTGTAAAATGGGCTAATGTGATCTCCCATAGCTCCCTTGGCTCCTTTCCTCCATCCCTCCATCAAACGGTGACACGAGAGGATGAGAAGGATGCTCACCGTGGCCTTATTCATCCCGTGTGAAGAGGACCCGGTCACTATAACGCTCGGCCCTTCCCTCTGGGTATGCGGTCCGGGGTTCAGACCAGGTTGGGCTGTACACAGCAGGGCTGGACAGCAGGCCCTCTCCCCTGCAAAGATGCTCTGACTCTGACCCTGGGCAGCACTCAGGGACAGAGAAGGAACTATGTCCAGTAGGAGAGAAGAGTTACGGGGGCATTTGGCTCAAAACCCAAACCCTGAATTGCATTTTTCTCTCCGTTAAGCATTACTCACACACCTCCATGCCCACGGCACTACCTGAGACCTGCCCCACCGGAAGCAGGATGACATATCTGCATGCAGCAAGAAGGCCTTGGAGCAGAGGGCGGGAAGGACTTCCCAGCCACGGAAGACTGAGTCCAGCCTGGGCTCACCCCTCCTTCCTGCACCTGGGGCTCACTTTCCTGGCAGAGGGGACTGGTGGCTCCGAGTCCCCTAAGGAGGGGACGAAGACTGACCCAGCCCATAGCACACACACCCCTTCACACGCAAGGACAAGTGTGTGCACGCATGCACATGCACATGCACACAGGCACACACGCACACACACACACATGCACCATCCCCCAGCACACACCAGCCAGCCTCCTGGAGCTCTGGCAGCTGACAGCTGTAATTCTACCCTGGGGGCCCAATGACCTCATTCCCACAGGGTCAGAGGCGAAGGGGAGGTGGGGCTGAGACGGAGGAGGGAGGGACAGGAGGACTTCAGGGATGCTCCACCTTGCTGTGCAGCCCAGCGTGGGGCTCAGACAATTCACTCGCAGTGCACCCTCTTCCTCTCTGTACAAGGTCGTCCTCTAGGGACATTCTGAGCACCCGGGTGGCGGTCAGCATCTCACCTCTTCTCCCAGACAGCCCAGCAGTTTGAAAGCTGGGGGAAGTCCAACCCTCAGAATTCCATGCCCCAGCCTGGCCCAGCTGTCTCTGGGACCGTGCCCCTCTCCGACCCTATGGTTCCAAGTGTCAGGGAAACCCAGGAGTCCCGCACCCGGCAGGAGGGCAGTGTGTAACATCTGATCACACAAACCTCCTGAGGTCCCTGCTGAATATTTCATACAGGAGCAACGATCCATTAGTCACCATCAATTATTCATCTCTGTCAGAGCCAGGGACGGAGGCTGGGGAGCAGCTGGAGCTGGGACCCACACCCCCTCTGCCTCCGCGCCCCACCGCTGAGAGGTGTATGCCCGAGTTAGATGGATACCACCCCGCCGAGCAGATGGCCAGCGTGTCCGGGCCACGCCGAGACTGACACAGGCACCTCACCATGAGCGTGTCCAAGAAAGCAGCAGCAGACACGCTCTCCTCATGCAGTCTAGAAGCATGTGCGGCAACAAGTGGATGCAGCAGGAGGGGCCCGGGCTGTGCGTCCCCGAGCAAGACGCCCAGGGCCAGCTCCAGCCCCTCCTCAGTCTCTTCCCTCCAAAAGGGTCACAGATCCATGGATCCCCAGAGCCAAAGGGAAAAGGCCTCCATTCCGGCCCTTACTGCTACAGTATGAACAACCCAACAACTTCCTGGCCTCTGCTGAGCAAGGCTTAAGGACAGGTGTAGGGCTCGTGCCTTCATGTCCCCCGAAGTCTCAGGCAGAGGTGGAGTTTTCTCTGGAACTGATTCACGGTGCAGTGCTCGGCTCAAGAGTATTAGGACTGAGGGTGCGAGCGCTGCCCACCTTGGATAAGAGGGGCACAGAGATGCTGTTGAGGCCTCTGTGCCTTCCCTGGTTGCCCTTCTATCTCGCACCACCAGGAACTGTCACCCCTCTGCTGGGCCCCCTGCCTTGGAACCAGCCGATAATGGACTAATATCTCTATAAACTGTAAACTAGACGAAACTTCCCCCTTTAACTCAGGGTGTCAGGTATTTTGTCTAAGCACCGAGAGAAAAGTAACTAAGACAATGGACAAAGATGAAGTTCTTGTTCTCTTTGATTTGCTTTCCCAAGAGAGTGTCAAAATGAGTCTCCAGGCAGCTTCTGCTCCCCGGGTCTAGCAGGACGGATGCGGAATCCGTCCTCTTCGGGCAGAGCTGGCTTGCTCCACCAGGCTGCTTTAAGCCTGGAAACTGCTTCCCAATCTGGACAATGGTTTCCAGGACTGGACCCGAGCAAGAGACAGACAGAGACACACAGACAGACAGACACACACACACACACACTCACTCACTCACACATAGCAGGCTTTCCTGCTGGGCAGGAGTTTGCTTCCACCTCCAGGCACTCGTTTTGGGTGAGGCAGACAGAGAACCCCACGTGTTACAAAAGGCCAGAGAAGCTGTGCCTAAAACACGCTCCCGGCAGCCTCCACACCTGGATCCCCGTACTGCCTGCCCCACCTTCTGCAGGCGGCGCTGCGCCTGCTCACTCAGGTGCCTTTCCTGAGGAGGACGGGAGCACCTGGACTCCGCACAGACACACCAGCCTGTCCTCGGGCTGGGGGCCGATGAGGTGAGCAGTGAAGGGACGGCAGGTGCATGTGGCAATTCTGAGGGGAGCTCAAGGGCAGAGTGGCAGTGGGAGGTAGGAGGTGACGTTGGCGTGGCCTGAGCCCCCCTTGGGGGTACCAGGCTGCAGAGGGACCAGAGGGATCTGACTCACACCGAGCCTGGCCTTTCTCATGACCCGAATGTGACAGCTCCGCCCCAGGCTAAGGACCTTGCGCAAGAAACAAAGAGGGAGGGTGGGCAGGGCTATGGGAAAAAATGAGAATTGCGTTGTGTCATACACTGGTACAAATTCTCATTGTTGAGGGCAATCATGGCGTGTATATGTAAACGTACCAATACAGATCTCAATTAAAAAAGAAAAAAGGAGGGTCGAGATTACAGGGAGAGGGGAGGGAAGTGAAAGAGGAGCAGGAAGGAGCCAGAAGAGAAAGAGGCGCTCCCGCCCCCCTGTGGGCTCCCGGGCCCTGGGAGCAGAGGACAGACCCATTCAGAACAATCAAGAGACAGGAATGTGGTGCAGCCAGCCCAGAAGCCAGTCCTGCCTCCACCACCACCCACAGCTCTGTGCTCTAGACAGATGCCAGTCCCTGCCCAGCCTTGCCCTCACGTCTGCCCCTGGCCATTCTACCCAGCCAGCCTCCTCCTGTTGTCCCACTGCAGCCCAGGACTCTTACCGAGATAGTGTCATTGAGACAGAGCAAGGAGGGACTCTGCCTCCGGCTGCCAACAGGGAAGGTCTGGGTGCACCCCCCCAGGGCCCAGTTCTGGAGGGTGAAGTGGAGGGTGGGGGTGGTGGAGGCAGACTCTCACCCAGCAGTAAAGTCTGCTGTGTGTGTGTGTGTATGCACGCACTAACAGGGAGAACTAGGGCTTAAAGCTCAACTAACAGTACCTCATTGGGAACCTCCATGTCAGCTTAAACTGCACACACACACCCAACCAACACAAAGCCTGTCCATCCCACTAGCCCCAGCTTCATCTTACCTACCCATGAAGTGGGCAACAAGGTATCCGAAAACAAGGTTGCGACTATCACAGGGAGAGGCCCCGCTCTAAATACTGAAGCAAGAAGCAAGCTGCTGATTCTGGGAGACCGTAGTGCAGGACCTGAGCTCATGTGCTTCTCTCTCCCACCTTGCTGAGAAAGGCTACTTTTTAAAACCTGAGAAAGACACTCATAGCACTCAGGGTCTTCCCACTGCAGTGCCTCGAGTTCACTCCCCAAGTTTTACAGATTTAAAAAGGGGGGCCCAGGGAGGCAGGTGGCCTGGTCCAAGTCTCACAGGGGAGTCAGTCTCAGGGGAGAAGCAACATTCTACAACACCTCTTCCCCCCTTATTCCTGCCTCTATCTCCAAAACTGGAAAGTTAGGACCAGGCACAATCAAGGGCGCGCTGGGCGCTGTCCGTGGTTCTGAACTCCAGGCCGCAGTGACTGTGACGTCTAAGTACGGTTGGGGCTTCCAGGATGACAAAGGTGCTATGGGAGACTCAGGTAAACTGATAACACAATTCAAGAGGCTTTTTATGTGAAGAAGGAAGAAACTAATCCCAAGGGGACAACTAGGTAGACTTCGAGCGCACAGGACAAGTTCACAGTCCTAACATTTCACTTTCCATGGGCCCGCTGGGGTCGGCCTCCCGGCACTAAGATACAGAGATACAAACCCACTCAGAGAAGCCAGAGGTGAGAAAACCTGACCAACAGTGCCTAGCCAAAGGCGAGACTTAGGAAGCCACTAGAAAGGAAAGTCAAGAGAAACTTGGAGAATAGGTAGTGAGTAGGTCGTGGGGTGGTTTAGAAAGTCCTGTCTTCAGGCTGCAGGTCTGGGATCAGAATCTCTCAAAGCCACACTCCATAGTCCAAGATCATGACTGTGACCCTTCTCTGGGCATTCCGGGCAATAAGTGTGGTCGACTGCTCCAAAGATAAATGCACCGACCATTCCTTTCCTGCTGATGGCAATGTAACTTCAAAGAAGATCTATGAGGTTCCCAGTCTCAACCCAGAGAGGACACTGGATATACCCATAATGAGATGAGAGCTGTGTTAGAAAAGCAGCTGAGTATCTTAAGCCTCAAACTGGAGTCCTTGATGAATGAATACAGAAGCTGTTTTCTTCACAAGTCCTGGGTCCTGTACTCCCGATTAGTACTGAGGCTGGAGAACTTGGGTCAGCTGACAGGGCAAATGTTCAGCATGGGTCAGCTGACCATATGCCAAGGAATGAAGACACATGGCATCCTGTTTAAACAGGCAACCCTGCCCACACCAGCAGTGGATAGAGGGGGGTTCGTGCCTGCCACTGTACCTCAAGTCTGGTGCTCGTAACTGAAGTCACCATCGCTGACTCCCGAGATAACAGCACAGCACTGATACAAAGCAGCGCCTCTCCGCTAAGCCCCACGTGTCCAGCTTCATTCTCCTCCTCTCTGCCATCCCTCTTTGTACTCTTTCTCCTCCTCCTTGACCTTGTTAGCTCTCCTCCTCCCCTTCTTCCTCCAACACTGTTTACACTCACCAAATACATGCTCACTGCTTGACAACTGTGTATCCATTCAACTCTCTCGCACATCTACGCCCACACATCAGCCTGGTATAGAAGGCAGCCTGATAATCAATTTGTCCTTCCCAAATGCTTGTCCTGTGTCAGATTTCTCAATAAAACATGTCTCACCAGAGGCCTGGTCTTCTATTACAAGTCGATGTTTACTATTGGAAATTCCTCTTTAAACCCACCTGATGTCCTTCACGCCATAAGTTAATTTCATTGGCTCTCTGGAAGTATCAATCATTTTTAAAGAGGCACAGTTTGTTCCCCAGTAGAAGGAGGAAACAGTGTCACTGGACATTATCACACTCTCGGTGCACAGGCATGCAATAGACACGCCAATTCTCACACACACACACACACACACACACACGGAGAACTTGTGACCACTGGGATAATGAAAGCAAAAGTTCAAGGACAAAAAGAACTCTTGGGAAAGCTTCTGATTTATCCTCTAATCTAGAGGTAAGAGAGGCACAGGCCCTTAGGGAAGAAAGCATCATGAGCTGTCCCTTCCCCCAGCCACAAGGAGACGTCTTCCCACCTGGTTTCTGAGGCTGAACCACAAGACTCCCAGGTCTCCTACCTGCCCAGGCCAGGGTCCCAGCACTCATGTTGCAAGCAACTAACATACTTCTCAGAAGCCATATTTATATTACAGCAGGACAGGGGAGCAAAGGTGTAACTGCACGCCATTTGACTGAGTGTGACAACCCCACAGTTAGCCACATGTGTCACCGAGACATGAATCAGGGATAGTTTATGCTCAAAAACTCATTTCCAACAGGACCTGACATCTTCCTCTTGCAGACGCCCAGACAGCGCTGACATCAGTGGAAACGGGAGGAGAGAAGATTCATGGACTTGTCTGAGGAAGAAGCCTTGTGAGGTCATCTGTTCCCCCTGCCGCCGTGCAACTGTCTCCCTCAGGAAAGCTTTCATTCTGCTGTTCTGAACATCTGAGACACTCTCCTCTACCTCCCTTTGGTCACCTGCCAGGGCTATGAGCAGGGGTCCCCCCAGCGTGTGCCCTGACTCCGCCCACCACAGGCTCCCCAGTTGCCTTTGGTGCAGCAGCCCAGACCTCTGCCACACCGCAGCCCTCCTGCGCCGTCGGGGGCTCTGCTCCGCAGCTCTGGGCTTGTGCCCCCCTCTCCCTACACCCTGGGCGAGGGTGAAGAATCTTGGCCCTGGCCTCTTTCCTCAGTGTCCAGGTGAAGAATTGTATTTGTGTCCCCTAGAAACCTCTGACACTGCGGGGATGCTGGTAAGGGACATCAGGGATTTTCTAGCCCCATCTCCTCAATTTGCAGGAGAAAAGAACAGATACAAGAAGAGACAAACTCGGGTTTTTCTGGGGACTAGATACGAAGCTAGAAATTCCAGTTCTTGGCCAGGGATTTAGCTCAGTGGTTCTGGCATCTGCCTGGCAAGTGCAAGGTCCCGAGTTCAATCCCTGGTAACTACACACCACAGTGCTGGGCATGGTGATACATGCCTGTAATCCCAGCTCTCAGGAAGCAGAGGAAGGAGGATTGCTGCAAGTTCAAGGCCAGTCTGGCCTACATAGTGAGTTCAGGGCCAGTCTGAATTTAAAAAAAAAAAAAATTCCAGTTCTCTTTGTAACCCCAGAACTGTCTCAGCTTGGAACTCTTCCCAAGGACCATGCCCAGCCAGGGCAGTGTTACATGTGGGCACCAGGTGCTCACAACCTGGCAGTGCCCAGGCCTGACATCCCATGAGAAGGCCCAGGAATGGCCGGGTACCCTCCATACCCATGAGTCATGGAAGCCATGCACCCACACTCCCACAACGCCCCTTATCACAGCTGTAATCAACCAATTACATGACTTTTGTTTAACATCTGCAGGGGCTGTGAGGATGGGCAGTCTGCCCTGTTTTCTGCACTGTTGGAACCTCTACAGAGCACTTGCTGCTGGAGCACACGGGTGAGCAAGAGTAGGGCCTAGAAAGGTGGCCCCGAAACATGTGAGCACCTGGCCAGTGTCTCATCAGTAAAAGGCTCCTGTCCCAGGGATGCCTGTGCCAGTCCGGCTCCAATACCGAGAAGGGGAATGGGGATCCCCTGATTTCTCCTCCCCTATAGAACTTTGAAATGTCCAGAGAAGTGTCAGGTGGACACAATTCGTCACCTGTAGCCAGTGTACGGCTTTTCTCTGAACTATGTACACTACACCCAACCACAAGTCTCCCTCGGGGAAGACAAAGGGTGTGAGAAAAGATGGGTGCTCACAGCAGGGGGCATAATGTGGCTAAACACAAGGCAGGACTCCACACTACAGGGGTTCCTGGCATTAAAAGCTGACTTCATTCCCAGGTCCTTCAAAGGCCTGCTCCATAAGGAGCTTCAGGACAAGATAAGCAAAGGTGTTTGGGAGGGTCTCTGTTGGCATAGCATCACTGAGCATGGCAGACAGCCAGGTTTTCTCAGCGTACACAGCCTTGTGGGCAGGATGTGCGACCAGATAGGGTATGGTCAGCTTGAGACACACCCCGTGACACTAATCCACCAGGAGCATTTGTCCGTTGTCACCTGCAGTGGACTTCTGACCCTCCTCACTGCTGTGGGCAGCTGGAAAGGGACAGACTCAAGTGTAGATTTTTTTTTTCTGTCACCTACTAGCAAGCTGAACTTGGGGACATTTATTTTACCTGAGACATTTCCCTCTATAGATTTAAAATATCACATGCTCTAAAACTGTATGGTAGTTATGGTTCCCTAGTGATAGAAATATATTAAAATCCTTCAATTATATATCTTAAACAGGTGATACTACAACCTCTAAACACTGCTTGTGGAACTCAGGCCTGTCTCAAAGGTAAGACGAGATCGTGGTAACTGTGCAGTGTGTCCTGGCTGCACAGCTGAGACTCCTGTGGCTGCAGCAGCAGCTTCACCTGTGCTGGCTCTGCCCGGAGCACTGCTGGGCTCAGGATCCTCATGCATTTCAGAAGCCACTTTCGCTTTCTGAGCTTTAACTACAGAGTTTTATAATCTTTCTTAAAACCTCTATCCCTTTTCTTTAAACAGAAGGTGAAGTGAACCCCCAGTATTAAGAACCCCAGTATGCAAGACAGGTGCAGGACGAGTTGCTCCAGTGAAGACAGAAGTTAGAGGGAGAAGGGGGCTCTCCCTGGACACCACTCTCTGCCAACTGCAGAAAAGGCAGCACTGTGAGCCCAGGCCCCGGCTGGCCCCCCTGAGGATGAGGCTTCTCAAACCTCCTCGTCCCAAGATCCATTTACTGAACCCTTGAGAATATGAGCTTCTGGGAGGATATAATTACCGATATTTACCATATTAGAAGCCCAAACCAAGAATTTTATATTATTAGCTTTAAAAAAATAAATTCATTACATGCTAACATAGTTCAATAAAAAGTAAATGTATTTTTCAAACAAATCTAGTATTAGTTCTATCTAGTAAGGAGGAGGAAGGGCTCATTTTATCTGTGCAAATCTGTTCGACATCTGGTTTACTAGAAGCTCCTATCAGGTTCTGTGTTCAATCTGTCACAGTATGTTGCTTTGACTGAAGTAGGAAAAAAAAAATCCAGTCACACAGAAGTGTAGTTGGGAAAGCAGGAAGAATAAAGAGCTCACACTGAGGTTTGGGCCCAGACTCTCATGCATGCTTGGCAGCTTCTGTACCACTGGGCCAAATCCTCAGTCCTTTTTCCAAATTTTATTTTGGGAGGGGGTCTCACTACATTTCCCAGGCTGACCTCAGGCCTCCTGCCTCAGCCTCCTGAGTTACACAAACCACCATACCTGGCAGGAATATTCAATAAAGACTTCTCAGGACATTGTGGATAGTGTTTAGTCTGATGCTAATATTCAACATGTGTTCCTTTTTTCATTAAACCTTGCATTTGAAATAGATCTCTTACTTCAGAGCATGATTTTGCAATGATTTCATGCATTTATCATTTTTTTCAGTACTAGGGATCAAACTTGGCATTTTTCATTTTGAGGATACTGTTTCTCAGTTACGCAGATCTTCTGGATACTGACAATATTCCGTAAGTAATAGTAACAAGTCATACCCATTAATATTCCTGCTGATCTTATCAGAACAGTCTTTACCACAGGGATACAATTTTTCCAAAATTCTCATTTTTGCTCAAAAGCTTGCATTTTAAGATGGACAACAAACAGCTGTCAGTTCTTTCTACTACAATGACAGGCTCTGCTCATTTCCAGAATCACCTGCTCCACGCCCAAGTCCACATAACAAGAGCTGATAGGTCATTTTCCCAGGAAAAAATGGTGCTCCGCGGGGAATAATGTGACGAGTCCAGCTCACAACTCAAACACAAGGGTGTTTGGGGGTGGGTTTTTCTAAATTTTAGCTTTTGCAGAGATTATATTTTGATATGCAGAAATGTTTTACGCATAATTCTCAGCAGAGGGGATATTAAAAAGATGTGAGCCCCAGAATTAAGATTTAATGAAGTCATAATCTTGCAGCTCCACCAAAGACATTCTGAAGTGGACACTTCCTTATCTGCCAGCTTATTTAGCAGGTGTGGTGGGAAGAACATGGAGAGAGGGCAGTTTGGTGCCGAGGTATCACCAAACAAAGATGGTGGCAACTTTAGTCTGATCATGACCATTGCTTTGACTTTAGAGAGATCCGAATGAAAAATTCTTGAGGCCTCGCAGAGATCCACAGACCAGACTTCGAGAACTGCTGTCACGGGACTTCTTGTGTAATCTTCACAAGGGGTCCAATCCTTGAGTGTCACTAGTACCTCTTAGAGGACACACCCTGAGGCTCAAAGTGGCAGGCTTGGTTTAAACCTGGGCCTCCTGACTCCAGTGACACACTCCCCCTTGCGTGGGCCCTGAAGAATACACAACTGTGGGGCCCCACCTGGACGTGTCAGGCATCTCCTCCCCACTTCCTGTCACATCACCTCCTGGCTTGGGGGGGCTCCCTATCCACTCCCGGGGATGCCTGAGGACACCTCTCCACCTCACAGCGGTCAAAGTCTTGGCTCCTACTACTGTTCACCCCTAGGTGCCTGCTGCCCCTCCCCCAGCAGATCTGATAGGTGAGATCCTGGCCTCCGGGAGGCCTTGGGCAGCTGGGGCTGGGCTGCCCCCCCATGGGCTCAGTCCTCCTTCCCTGCCTCCCTCTGCAAGCCAGCACAGCTCCCAGCATCAGAAAGCTAATCCAATTTCTCAGCTGTGTTTCCCCTTCGCCTCCTGCAACGCCAGGATTGATTTGGAAGCAGGGCGGCCTTATTAAAGTGATGCTTTTTTCTCCTCGTGGGAGACTTACACAGGGATGGGAGCCCTCTCCCCACCAATTATCTCCCTGCCTCCTGCTGCCTTGGATCGTAGACACAGACACAGACACACACACACACACCCCTCAAGCCCCCCAGGGTTTCCTCTAACTTTTCACAGCTGCTCATGTGGAGGCTGGCTTTCAGTCCCAAGGCAATTTCTCTCCAGGACCCCAAGCACTTCTTCATCCCAACTACGATGGCGTGTGTCTGAATGTCACCTCAAAGCCTCACCAAGTCATGAGGGGGCCTCTGCAGAGGTGGCTGCATTTAGGGTGTGTGATGCTGGGACTGATCCGTGCTGCGATGTTAGGTCAGGAAGTGAGTGCTGCCTACCCCGGAATAAAAATTAAGAGACAGGAAGAGGCTGCGCTGTTTTGCTTGCCATGTGCCGCTTGTTCTGCTGTCTTCTGCCTGCCACGAACTGCTTCTCTGTGATGCGCCGCTGCCAGACACGCTGCCTCGGAGCCAGCCAACTACGGACTGAAAGCTCCACAAACTGTGAGTTAAATAAACTGTCCTCCTCCAACTTGTGAGTGTTGTGTATCCCGTCTCAGCAAAGAGAAAAAGCAACTTACGATACCACCTATGTCCTTGAGCTGTGGATGAACGGCCCGCCTCCCCTCTGTGGGTCTCTGTCCCTCCAGGCACCTGGTCACTCATCTCATCACTGAGCCTGAGACTCCACCTGAGTCACACAATGAAGGGTTCATGGTTGATGATGACAATAGGGAACCACACAGTCCTGAAGAGGATGGGGAGAAAGGACTACATGACAGTTAAATGTGCTTTCCTCCAAACATGCATGAGAGGTGAGAAACGGCCCTTGGTGAACCCCATCACCATCAGTCGAGCCCCTCCCAGCATTCTCTGCCGGAAGCTGAGGTGCAGCCAGAGACAGGAAGGTCGGTCATCAACAAGGACTCCCTTTGCATGAATGCATAAAAGCTCTTTTCCCACTTGCATTTCAAAACAGGAACTACAGACCCAGCATCTCTGGATCATTAGTTCAGGCCAGAATCAATGGTGAGGAAAAGCGATTTTGCTCATGCCTTCCAGCCTCTGGGGTATAGGGGGGTATCGGGAATGTCTTTGGGGCCCAGAGTACTCGGTGACCTTGAGGAAGCCACATCTGCTCGGAAGGAGACACACAGGCACCTTCCCCAGGGACACGGACCCCACACGTATCCCTACCCAGCTTGACCTTGCTGTAACATATTCTGCCTCACTTGACTGCAAAAGAAATTGAACCTATGAGTGGGAGTGAGGAAGTGGAATAAAAAGGAAAAGGACCGAAGGAGAGGGAGAGTCTGGGTGCAGTGAAGGAGTTCCCTCTACACGCGCGCGCGCACACACACACACACACACACACACACACACACACACACACACTGCCGCAGTCGTTACTATCAATCAGTCAATCCATTTTTCTCTCGCTCCAGGCCGCCCTCCTCTGACGCAGCCTCCCCTTCCCAGCATCGGTTTCTGCTCCCTCCACCTGGCCAAGCACCTGAGCTGATAAAACTAGTGGAAGGCTGGGGGAGAGGGCTGAAGACCGCCAGCCCCAAGAACCGACAGATGCCCGAGGTAACGCATATGCTAATTACCCTGATCTGATCATCACAGCTGTACATTTGTACTGAAAGGTCACACTGTACAATTAAAAGTATTTTTTAAAAAGATGGTCCAGAATGAGCCTGGGTGCTGTTTCCCGGCTCCCTTGATGCTCAAGTCACAACCATTCACACTCACTATGTAGACACACAGAATAGTGATCAGCCAATTCCACCTCTAATTGCAATATTCCTTAATTGCTACATTCTAGAGCCACCACATCAGCCAATTACAGGAAACCCTGTCAGGTGCTCCGGGACCCTGGATTTCACCAAGACCTCAGCAGCTCGACTCCGCCCGTCACTGTCCTCCCCCGGTCCTTCTGTCCACTGAGGGGGCTCCAGGGCCTCAGTTTGCACACGGGGTTGGGGGGGAAGAGGCAGGGAGGCAGGCAGCCACTGTGGGCTCACCGAGCAGCTGGGAGCCCTGCTACCCTACTCTGGCCATCACAAATGCCCCCTCTGGGTGAGGAGCGTGAGGGCACCAGAAGAGGGGAAGGAGCCCCACGGCCTGCTCTTGGGGGGTTCCCAGGGAACCACAGTTACTCTGAGCCCTCTTTATGGTTCAAGCGCCTTCCAGACCGGTGCTGAGTCCAGAGGAAAAAGACGAAGAAGATGGCTGAGAATCAGGAAGGAATGGGGCACAAGGACCCCAGCTGCCCCGGCACGTGAGGCTGGCTTTGGGGATCTGACTCCTGCAGCCCCGGCTGGGAAGGACAAGCAGACCTGAACTAGCCCCCCCACACCCTGCCCAGCCCACCAGCCTCACACACGTGCGTTTGCACAGCCAGGTGCACCAGGCTCGCTCACATGCTGCAGGCCTGGAGTTTTCCAGATGTACACAAGTCACACCACTTCTTCAGGCCCGTGTATCCCCACTGCACAATGGGGACACTGACGGCCGACCCAGGGTCCACCATGGTCCCTGTCCTCAGGGACAGGAGCTGAGATTTCCCTGTCTGAATGGCCAGAATGGGGAGCATGTGGGCTGAAAGTAAGGATGGAGCAAGACAAGGGGGTCTGAGTTCTGCCTCTCCCTCCCCAGGGCTGGAGACTGCTCACAGGAGCACTCTACTACCGAGCTATGTTCCTCAGCTCTCCTTTGAAACACTTTCTTCTTTGAAACACTGAATCGCCCAAGCTGGCTTCAGATTAATATCCTCCTGCCTCAGCCTCTAAAGTAGCTGAGATTACAGGCTTCCACCACTGTGTTCCCCCGACTCTGACTTTTCTTATGCCTAATGTTAAGTGCTGCTCCTAGCAAAGCTGAAATCCTAAGACTGCATAGAGCGGCAAAGGCATCTGACAGGAGGTAACTTCCTCTCTTCCCTCATTGTTGGTGTCTGGGGCTGCCTGGAGCACCAGATGCTCTGAGGCTCCTTGGCTTTTTCCCTAGCTCCAGAGACCTAACCTGGGCCTTCACACTGAGATACATCCCAGCCCTTTTTAGTTCTTTTTAAATTTTGAGGCAGGGTCTCTCTAAGTCAAGCTGCCCAGATCATCCTGCCTCAGCCTCTGAGAATGCCAAGCCTCTGAGAATGCCAAGCCATCCTGCCTCAGCCTCTGAGAATGCCAAGCCTCTGAGAGGCACACTTTGCTATCAGCTACCATTTTAAAGGATGCCACCGTTCATATCCTCCTTTGCTAAGTGGAAGTCTGGAGGGGACCCTCAAACCCAGGCTGCTCATCCCTGGCATCGGGGCAGATAGGGCTCTCATCTTCATCCGAAATCACAGCTGCGGAAGCTGCTCGTGCAGCCTGCACTTCTCTTTGCATCTGGGAGCTCTGATTGGCGGTTACCTAGCAGCCCTTAGGGACGCGGCTGTCGGAGGGGCGCCCCCTGGAGGCCAGAGTCGCAATTGCTGTGCGGTCCCCAGGGCTAGATCCAGATGTACCCAGCGCAGGCTACTTCTTAGAACGGTCTGTTCCAGGCATGCAAATGAAGGGAGGCAGGACAAATCCTTCCCAGAAATTAACCTTTGCAAAGCATAAAGAGAGCTGAAGGGATGAAACACTGGAACCACCACCAGAGCAGCAACAGCGGCTCCCTTGGGTCAAGGCTACATGAGGTGGAAAAGCCTCCCACCCGCCACAGAACCCAAGAGCGAGTCCTCCGAGAGGTCAAGGAAAGGGCAGTGAGGAGCGTACAGGCCCCTAAGTGATGGCCAGTGCTTACGTGGCTCTCATTCTGCATTGGGCACTGTTCTAGCACTCCATAGGAAGTGCTATTGAATCCTCACCAAAGCAACCTATGCCACAGATAGGATTTTTAGGTCCATTCTACAGATGGGAAGACTGAAAATCAAGTTTACTTAACACACAATGGGACTATAATTCCTGTCTTGCTGATGGGAGTCTTGAACCATGGTATGTACGTACATGACGTCCTAGCACGCAGCTTGTTAATTAGAAAAAAAAAAAAACTGATCATAGTGATTAGACTTATTTGCACCCTATGGAACAGTCACACATGAACCATGGGTGCCAGTGGTTCAAGCTAGCAGGAGCTCGATAATTTACCCAAGATCACAGCAAGTGACAACTCAGGAAAACCTGACATGTCTTTTGTCATCACCCACCTCTTAGAGTGGCTGGGCTGGTCCCAGTGGCAGAGGCCTGCAAACCCAGCTACGCAGGAGGATCAGAAGTTCAAGACCACCTGGGCAATTCACCGAGACCCTTCCTTAAAAAAAAACTTAAAAGGGGGCTCCCTGTAGCTAGAAGGGCTGAGGATGAAGATCAACATCCCCAGGCTCAATCCTCAGGGCTACAAGAGGAGGCAGGAAGAGGAGGAGGAAACAGTGGAGAAAATGTGGGAACTGGCGATCAGAGGGGATCAGGAACTGGCCCAGGTCACAGGAATGCGAAACCTGGAACAGCAGTGGCTGCGTCTGTCACGTTCCCTGCTGTACCCAGTCCTCAATGGTGACACGCAGCAGGTACCACTAGTAAGACCTTTGTGTGAATGGAGGGTCAGGGCTCCACACACCATAGGAGTGACCCGGGGACTTGAACCCAGGCCTGCCTGGCCCCTGGCTCCTCTCCTTTGCTGCTTCCTGTTTTAACGGCCCCCTGTGGCTTCCCTGCTGGCCTTTCCAGCTCCTCAAGTGTCATCACCCTTCATCACTCTGCAGTGTCTGAGATGTCTGGCTCACAACATGCCAGTCTGGTGTCAGCTACAACCTGCCTAGACCAGGAAAGGCCACACAGCAAATCCACAGCCAGGCAAGACAGCGATTCTACTCAGCCACAGCCTCCTCCGACACGAGGGAGCCTCAGTGCAGGGAAGGGAAAGGCACACGATTTTCCCAACCTGCCCCCGGCCTGGGGGTCTCTCCTGGATGCTCCGCCAGCCACCTGCTGTCCCACTGTCCCCCTACAGAGCTGCACAGAATTAGCAGCAAAGAAATAGGAGACCAGGCCAGAGCAGGACAAAGATCAAGCAGTGGCCATTCAGGGTCAGACACACTCTCCGGGGCGGGGAGGACTGGGGTGGCTGGCAGGAAAGAGGCTTTCCCAGCCGTCTCCAAAGTCCAGGCCCTGCAGTACTGGCCAGGCCTCCCTGCACCTGCTGCCCTGCCCGAGGAGGAAAGGCCGGAACAAGCCCCAGCTGCAGGCAGGTCAACAGGCGGAGGGTGGCTCTGGACAGGGCTTCGTGGCCCTGCTGGATCTTCATGAGGTACACGTGAGAAACCGCTCCAGTCCCAGGTGAAGCCAGTCAGACTGGGGCACGGGGGAGTTCCTGCACAAACACCAACACCTTTCCCTTCCCTCCTCTTTGGTGGATGTCAGGCCCCAGCTGGAGGAAGAAATGTGTGTGGATGAGCCTCCCACCCCGCAAGGAGACACTCCAGGCTGCCTGGGAGAAGCGTATGGACCACAGAGCAAAGCCGACATGCAGCAGCATGGCGATTCTGCTTCTGCAGGGACTCGGGCTAGGCCTAAGTAAGGCTGTCCCTGACACCTACCCCAGCCCCCTCTGCCCCCTTCCCCGAGCTCCAGCTCCTCTCTGGGACAGGTGCTCAGGGGAGGCGGTGAGGATGAAGCCCGGGAGGTTTCCAGAAAAAGCAGGCTGGTCCTAGAGGATGAGGCCCAATGTGTGTGGAGCCACGCAGGGCAGAGACTCACAACAGGGAGAGAGGCCAGCAGTGGGGCAGTGGGCACTGTCCCTTCCCGGGCCACAGGCTAGTGTACCTGGCTGGACCCTGACACTGACTCACCCCCTGGGGCCTGACACACTGCAGCTTGCAGTGCCTGCCAGGCCACTGTGTGCCACCAGGACACCAGGCACGTCCCTCTGCATCAGAGCCGCCTGCCCCTCTGGCCCAGCCTCAGGGGCATCGGGCAGGACTATTTTTGTTCGCCAGCGCCTCTGCTGACCACAGACCTTCCCAGCAGCCGAAAGCTGACCCTGGGCTCTGCAGGGTGAGACGGCTGGGCGGACGGAGGCCCCTGGCTCCTCACTGGCAGCCCCTGTGACAGAGTGCCCAGGCTGGCACGAGCTGGAAAGAGCGGCTCGGAGCACCAGTTTTCGGGGTCCCCTCCAGTCCGCCTTCCCAGTGCCCCCAGACACTGCATTTCCTTCCTCCTGCCCGCCGCATCCCAACCTGGGCCTCCCAGCCCGGCGCCTCCTCGATCCTGGCCCGGCTTCTGCGGCTGCCCTGGGGAGAGCACGCTCCTCTCTGCAGGGAACTGGGGGTGCAGGGGGTGCTGGCTGCGCTTAGGCACCTGTGGAATGAGCCAGGGGCGAGGAGGAGCCCCTCCCCAGGTGGGGAGCAGGAAAGCACGCCGCTCCTTTTAGTGAAATAGAAAGCCCTGTGCCCTGGGTGGAGATAACCGGAAAGGTGGACGGAGAGTCCAGGGGGGGCAGTGGGGTGTCTGCTCCCGGGCGCGGGCTGCTGCAGGGACAAGCGGCGCAGGTAGTGCTGAGTCATGAGATTTGACGGAGGCACCGCGCTCCGGCCCCAGGCGTCCGGCACCCCGGACCCTCGCTTCCAGCGGCGCCCAGTCTGCCCTCAGCCCCTCGGACCCCGGCCCGCGCTCCGCGGCCCTTCCCCCGTCTTCCCACGACCGCAGGCCCTGGGATCCCGAGGCTTGGGACGGAGGGCAAAGGAGCCTTCGCCCGAGGTGCTGGGGGCACAAAAGCGGGGCGGGGTGCGGGGCCCGCAGGGGAAGCCGGCCGCCCCTCTGCTCGCGGGGAGCCCCGAGAGGACCCCGACCCTCGCGCCCCAGCCCGCCGAGGGGCCGGCTCCCCACACCAGCCTGCCCTGGACACCCCACAACCCCGAAGGACGCGCGGGCGCCGCACCCCTCGCCTCCAACTTCCTTCCCCTGCCCACCCCGGACGCCGAGGGCCCTGCTCGGGCCGGGAAGGAGAAACTTTGGAGGAAGGCTGGCCCCGCGGCTGGGCTGCGGACTCACCCGAGCGCAGCGGCAGGCGGTCCGGGGCTGCGGGGCACCGACCACGGCTCGCGGCGGCGTCCAGTGCCCGGGCGCGGAGTCCCCGCTCCGCCCCGGCCGCAACTCGGCGCGAAGTGGCTCTGCCGCAAGACTTGCTGAGCTTGGCGGTCTGCGCGAGGCGGAGGGCGGGGGCCTGATCGATGGGCGAGCGGAGCGCGCTGCAGTGCGGGGAGGAGCCCGGCGGGCGGGCGGGCACGAGGCGGGGCGGGGCGGGCGGGGCGGACCCAGCTGGAGCGCCACGGCCCGGGGCGCTGCGCCCCCACCGCCCGCTCAAGGTCACCGTGACTGCTCCGGGCCGCAAGAGCGGGACGGCCCGCGCCTCCCCAACCTCGGAACCTGCTGCTGCCCGAGGCTAAATGACTGGGAGCCCCATAAACATTTGGGGATCCCGAACCTCTTTCTCCTGTCTTCCCCCAGTAACGCGAGCTCTGCCTACCTCACCGGGATGAGCTTCGCGGGCAGGAGAGGAGAGGGGAGGAGTCTGGAGGGAACTACACGCGCCAGACTCGTGCTGCATGTGGAAGGTGTGCCCTCTAGGGTGGATCACAGTTTGCGGCTGGGGGAACAGCCTAAAAACGGCGCTGGCGGAGGAGCCTAGGCAGCCAGTGGTGGTGTTGAGGCAGAGCCTCGGGGACAGAATTGCAACCTCGAGCGGAGGCTCCCCAAGGACCGCGGCCGGGGCCAGGGCGCGGCCGGGGTCACCAGAGTGCCGTGTGCACAAGTGAGCGCTTCTGAGTGCAACTTCTGTAACGCGACTGTAGCGTTCTGCCTCGCTCCTGGGCACCAGCGACTCAGCCTGAGATCAGCCTTCGCTACTTGCTGCAGGACAAAACGAGAGACTTGGAATGCAGGCAAAATAGGGGATGCAAAGAGCAAGTGGGATTTCAGGGTTGGGGGAGAGAAGAGGCGTAGGCGTGGGCCTGGGTACGCGCGCGTGGGCTTTGCTGCCGCCACCAGGAAGAAAGCAGAGGCCATCCCCGTGGGCTGGCTTCAAAGCAAAGGGCACCAGGCGCTGAACCCTCAGCAGCTCTACAGAAGGAATCCAAGTCCTCTGGGGAGCCCTAAGTCTATAGAGCTGCCTTAATGAGGCCCGCAGAGGAGGTGGGAAGCACGCGTGAATCGAAGAGAGAAGAAACAAGGCAGGCGACAGCCAGGCTGCTGCTCTTCACCCTTGGGGAGGCTTCCCGGTCCCATGCCTAGCCCGGCCTATACCAGGACTTGTTGCTTCACTAGAGGGAAAGCTCTCCTCCCTTGGTCCACTGAGCCCCATTCTGACAGCACTGTAGCCAGCCAGAAAGGATCCACAGGCCCCATGATGATAACCGCTGTCATGCTAACCAACAACGCCTGTGTCAAACTGGTCCTCCAGATGTCTCCTAAGCACACCCTGGAACTTCAGACCGCAGAAAGCCAGCCTTCCTTTCCAAACTATTGGGAGAGTCCATGCTCCAATCAATTTGGTTAAATGAAAAATGTCCCATCCCTGGCTACAGCCTTAATGATCTTCTAATTCGTCAGGGCCAATAGTGTCTGGATTATGAATCTAATCGGGAGCCTCGAATCCATCTTGCTTATCCCCACAGGCTTCAGGAGCTGGAAGAGTAAAGGAAGGAAAAGGAAGCCACCCCTCCACACCCAGCTATTATCAGATACTTCACCTTCGATTGCTCAACATTTTAGAAAGATGAACCTGTCATAGTCTTAAACCATCACCCTCTACCTCCATGCAAAGCCATCTCGAACCCATGAACGGTGGGGTGTTTGCCTTTTAGGGTGAGTGTGAGGCAGAGCCTCACTACGCACCATGGCCTGGCCTCCCTCAGTTCCCCTACCCCAGCCTCCCAGAGCCCAGATTACAGGTGTCTGAGGAGCTGCTTAGCACTGAGAGACCCACTCAGAGAAAGTCTTCTCCCGCTTGTTTACATGGCTTCACCTGTCCCTACCGATCTGGCTTTTCCCTGTGGCAGAGGACAGCAGAACAGAACACATCTCCTCCCCACGAAGCCCCCCCCCCTTCTGGGAAGTCTTGGACTTCAAGCAGAAATGGCCGTTCCCCTGTGTGCCCGCCAGCCCCCTTCCTGCCCTCTCGGTGCCCACCCTCTCACCCCACACAAGTCCAGCTTGCTCTTCACAGTGGGTGGAATTGTTCCTGACAGTTAAGCGCACCTGCCTGCCTGACTGGGCCTGAGCAAATGGGCTTTGAAAGCCTAGACACAGCTTCTGTCACCGACGGTCTGGATTTAACTCTTCTGATTTTGTAGACATACGAAGCCCCAATGTAAATATTTGTCAATACATTCATGTTAGTGTCTACTTAATTTTTAGATCTTGTAGAAATGCATTTAGTATGAAGACATTAACCAGATGGAGAAGATAAATCAGGGATAAAATAAATATCATGGAATATACATGATATCTTGAGTTTGAATTAAAAATAAAAATCCTGCTCTCCTGACGAATAGTGAAGGGCAGCCCTCTCCAAGGAAGCTGATTTAATGGACTATAATTAGTCTCTGAGCAGTGAACAAAAGAATAAAATAACACTGAGCTCACATAAAATACTTAGACACAACAGAAAGGGAAGGGCACAGGAGGACTGTTTATCTGTAGCTTTACATTCAGAGAAGGGAAGCATCTTAAAGTTTTCAGGACCATACGTGGCACAGAGAAGAAATTCACTACACTGTAAATAATAATCACAGAATTTTATCAGATTATAGAAACTACAGAAGATTTCATCTTTTTACATTCTTCTATCCCCTAGTTTTTCTGAAAGTAAAGTTTTTCCCCTTCTCACATTCAAAGGGAATAGGAAGGGAATTCTGAAGCTGACCTCCTTCAATAGTGTGCTCTGCTGCCCCCCTACTGCTCCCCTTCGCCCCTCTGGATGAACCTGCAGATAGAAAGAGGTTCTTATGCCCCGCCCTGCCAAGTGCCTCCTGGAATGTGAGGAACTAATGGCGCAGAACTAGCAATCTCCCTAGGAGGGTGTCTTTCCTTCCAGTGCCCCATGGGCTTTGAAACTCCCCATCGTGAGATTAAAAGCAAATCAGCTGAAACACTTCCCAGATAGTTAACCCTGGTGTGTTAATATCCAGGTGTCCATTAAAACCCCTATAAGTTAGGGTGACATCACAGAACTGCCCTTGGGTCGAGCCTTAACTGGAGGCACCGGCACAAGACACTGGGAAAGACGCTGTAGGATGGCCACCCGCCTCATGTGGGGGCCCAGACCCATCTGCCACCCTTCTGTGCACCACAGGAGCAAATGTGGAGCCAAGCCCAGAGTCCTCCTTGTGCCCACTCTCTCCAGTCCGTGACACTTCACTACCAGCTCTCAGGGTGTCATCTGTTGGGCACCTGCGAGGTCTGGCAACGTGGTAGGGACGTTACGCATTTCAGGGAGCTCACAGCTGTGCCAGGCAGGGCATGAGATCATCATATGTGCACCAAGAGAAAGTACAAGGTGCCATGCAGCAAGACCTCGGACTCAAGCTGGTGGAAGGGCAGGAAAGGCAGCCTTCCCTGGGGAAGGGAGCTGCCAGCCACCTCCGGCGGAAGGGCTGCCATTCCAGGGAGGCGGTGAACAGGAAGTCCTGCCAGGAGGCCGCAGCAGCAGGGTCACAATGCACAGCACATGCATGGAGGGGCCTGGACATTACAGCCGGGATGCTCTAGCCTTGGCATGCAGCTTCAGCTCTCCAAAGCCTCCGTCTCATTAGTTGAATGGAGACCTCGCCAGCTCCCTTGAGGGACTGTGGTGAAGATTCAATAACATAATGTTTATAAACCCTCAATGGGGCCTTCGCTGTGATGGCAGGGAGATGACTCCGTAAGGCCACAGCGTTGGGCATGCTGGGGAGGCAAAGGCAAGACTGTGCTGACTCTGTAGGCCAGGCCGGCATTAGCATTTCCTTCTGGGGACAATGGAAGTATGGAGTTAAATGCACAAGAAAATCAACTTATTGTTTAGAAAAAACATCTGGAGCCAGGTCCGAGGGGCTGCAAGGCCCGTTCCTGCTGGCCTCTTGAGAAAGGCCACATAGTCTAGTGCCCACCAGTTTGGGATCTAGGTTGCCTGGATTTGACTCACGCTCGCCTCTTACGAGCAGAGTTCTTAGGCAGGTTAGTTCCCTTGCAGAAGTGAGGAGCTGAGGAGATCTAAGGCTCTGGTGCTTAGTAAGTGCTGGCATCACAATGCTGCTGTAGCTTCAGGAGGCCAGCACATTTGGCTGTGTGGCCACAGCCTTTGCCTGAGTGGCTCGGTGACTCTCCTGAGGGAGCCCAGTGAGTCTAGAAGCCATAGGGTGGGCGTCTCACACTCACCTGCCTGCCAGGAAATGTTGTAGGACTCAACCCCCCTAGCGAGGACCGTCCACCTTCACCTCCCGCCAGAGCACTGGCTGGTATGCGCCTCTTCCTAGAGGGAAGACCCCTCTGCGGTGCAGTGAGAGCCCGCGCACTGCAGCTGTGCTCCGTTTCTGGGTCTGGAGCACTGATGAGCACTCCTGCTGGCGAGGTTCTGTCCCGAGAAGCACCCTGCTGGAGCCACACCTGCTGACGCTGCAGTCCACCTTCCCAGCCAGGCCAGCCAACTCACCCTACACTTTCGTTTATGCAACTCGTCGCTATGGGTCTTCTTGGACTGACTTGCTCTTTCTGGCAGGAACACAATCAAGATGCGGAGCCCATGCCAACTGAGGGGATGTTGTTCTTGGTGGGTGAGGCCTAGGCTGGAACTGAGTTCCATGCCAGCGCTGCCACTGACCTCCCAGCCGGCCCCAGAGGGCAGGATCCCCACAGACTTGAGCGCCTACCAGCTAAGGCAGCAAATACACGGGCCTTAAGGAAGCTGCGAAAATCACAGCCAAGTTGACTGCACTGCCAACCAGTTTAGGAGGAAAGAAGGTTCACGCAGTTCTCTAAAACAGGCCTTTATAAGCCTTGCCCAACTAGGGCAAAGAAAGAAAACCACATCCATAAGGACATCGCAGTTATTTTGGGGAGTTTCTAGGAATAGCTCCTTGCTTTGGGGAGCCACACGCTCAGAAGCCAGGCTCACAGCCATTGGAAGCTGAGTCTGATTTGAGTGCAGGCCGCTCTGTGTGCCACCTGGTAGTCTTTTGTTCTCTGAAGCCCAACTTTCTTATCTGTAGAATGGGTGTGACGGCGCTGACCTCATTGGAATGTTACAAAGATTACATGATGTATGCAGAGCAGTCTGGCATATCGTACGTGCTGTGTTGCTTTTCATCTCATGGTGGGGAGCTTCAAAGCCCACCATCACCTCTGGAAGGAAAGACATCCTCCTAAGGAGATTGCTAGTTCTAGGCCACTAGCTCCTCACATTCCAGGAGGCACGTGGTGGGGTGGGGGCAGCGTGGAGCACCTCTTTCTCATTTGAAATGCGCATTCCTCACTCCCAGACATGTGATGTCCTGGCCATGCCTTGTTCTAGTCAGACACACCTATACTGAACAACCTGTAGTCAATACCTCGGCCTGGTCTTATGTGGTGCTGGAAGGGGCTGCAGTCAAACAAAACGTACACAATCAGGATGTGACATGCGCCATGTAGCATTTCTCCAGGATGACTGCAATTATTGTGCATTGCAAATACATGCTAATTTGTAAACTCTAGGAAAAAGCTCCGTAAAATCACTAAACTTCTAAGGGAGGAGCAGGTAAGGATGAAGTGTTCCAGGACCTCCCGAGTCTTGTGAGCATGCCAGGCCCCCATCCTCGGCTTGCCTCGCAGCCAGTTCAGCAAGGACCTAGTTTAAATGTCAGTTCGAATCGTCACCCTTCTAAAGCATTGGTCTGTCTTCCCTGGCTCCAGTAGTTATGTGCGTCCAGTCCAAGGAGCTCTGAGCTAAACCCCAAACCTTTCCTTTTAGATTTTGAGACAATCTGGACTCAAAACTTTTGCTCCTTTCCCACAAGGAAGCCGGGGTCACAGGCATGTATCGACATTCCTGGCCTAATCTCCAATCTGCAACTCCTCGGTCTCCTCCCTCCCAAACACAAGCGATTTCGATGATGAGCTGAGAGTTTCAGTATTGCAGAAGAGATCAAAGATGGCTCAGGAAAGAAGAGTGACCTTGGGTTTGCAGCTGTGTGGGGTTTCCCTCCTACAGCCCTGCCCCAGCTCTGGGAGCTGAAAGGAGAAAGTATCCAACGCCGGCTCTCTGCTGCCCTCTTCTGGTGCTTATTAGAAGTTCCTGGCAGATTGTTCCAGGGCTGGATAAGGCCGGCTCCTCTCCCGCTCATTCAATTCACTTTCCCACATGGTTTCAGAACACTAGGAAATTAATATTAGAGGCAAGGGATCTGACCGCCATTAATGCAAACTACAAAATGGACTACTTTCTTCCTAGCGTTAGGCATAGCATTTCTGTTGAGAACCTTGAGTTTCTTCCAAGAATCTGGCAGATAAGGAATAAGAAGGAACATGCTCATTTCAAACTCTAAGGCTAATAAGGGGACAATTTTGCATTGTCACTCAGAGAAATACTACCTTTGTAAGTGGTAGGAGGATTAAATAATATGTGGGAAGGCCTGAGAACATGGTTGGCATGAAGTGTGCAAGCAGCTCAACGATGGGGCAGAGGTCACAGAACAGTAGAAAAGCACAAAGCAGAGAGGTGTGAAGGACACAGGCCAGGGCCCCCGTGCTGGCCCTGCTCCAGCGCGAGGAGCACAGGACCCAGCACAGACACGATCACTTCCTGCCTGGCCCCTGGGACACACAGGAAGCACAGCAGTACACGCCAGTCCTGCCCTCGGTCCTTCTCCAGTGGAGATGTATCCCTCAGGCCTTTCAGCCAGGGCAGCCTTCCCTTGTGGTCATACTGCAGCAAGACAACCTGTCCTTTCCTTTTTTCCCTTGGATCGGTAAATAAACCTACTCAAAGATCAAATTTGGGGGAAGGTGACATATAGAGATCCAAGGTTTATCTATTTTACCTAGAAATGTCTGGAGGCCTAAAGCTCTTAATTAGCTGATTGAAGATTACTTACCTAAACCCACTAGTTTGCTTCCCTCCTCTGGCCAGTCTCACAGGATGAAGCTGTGTTCCTCCTTCCAAGTCACTTAGGGACACTCGTTGGTGTCACCTAGCGGCCAAACCTGGAGTGGCAGCCAGTTACCTAGCTCATGTATGTTAAATCCAAGCAAAGTGCGCTTAGACACTCTGCCTGGATCCTTCCCTTGACTCAGTGAAAAGTCCTTCTTAACTAGGGCTGGGGTGGTACTGGTGAAATGTAACCACGCTTTTTGCTCCAGCAGTTGGGTAAATTGAGGCAAGAGGATCAAAAATATAAGAACTGCCCGGGCAATTTATGGAGATTTTCTCAAAATTTAAAAAGGGACTAAAAAATTTAAAAGGGCTGGGGATGGAAGTGTAATGTCCCCTTGGTTTAATACCCAGCACTGCCAAAAAAAGAAGAAAAGTCCTACTTAAGTTATTCACTCATTTCTTGAAGAATTTCTTTGGGTTGCGAGGGCAGTACAGTGGACAGACAGCAAGGAAACAAGTTGTAGGTCAATGACCACCATGACTTCTAAGACACGGCAGAGCCCAGGAACTTATGCCCAGGACCTGCTTCCTCCAGTGAAGCTGGTGAAGGGCAGATAGTTAAGAGAATCAATCCCCTGAGCCGATCACTGAGGCCTTCTGCCTGCTGGGGTGGCCAGCAGGCTAAGTATGGCTGCTAGACGATGAGGTGTCTCTTAAAAGGGGGCCATGGGGCCCAGGACAAGATGAAGCAGGCTCACCAACCTCAGGGCCAATATCCTTGCTTCTGTGAAACCTACAGAAAGTCCTGGGCAGGAATGAGCAAAACAAACAAGAGCCATGGACCCTTCCTTGAAGTTCATGTCTGAATCAGTCTCATTGGATCCCTAAGTCTACCTCTCCTTTGGCAAGTTTATCTTTACAGTGTTCGTATCTATGCAACAGGGCTATTTGCTAATTACACCCTTAAGGCTAATCCTAGGGAAATGTTCATGAGAGATGATCACTTAGCATGGACAAAACACAATTCTAAGCTAAGTGCACGTGGCTAATAGCACTTTATCCCCACCGCCCCAACCCCAGTGGTGGGGATGGAACCCAAGGTCTTATTCCATGGGTTAAATGGCTCACTAGCCACAAGCCCAGCCCCGACCTCATTTTTAATAGCAGCTGTGTCCTAAGAATTGGAGTGACGCTCAACTCCGACTCCCTGCAGAATGTGCTCCGTGATCTGGGACTGTTGATTACTTCTAGTCTGCTCAGGCTCTCAACACAAACAGCTTTGAAGTTTGAACCTGTCCAGTTCTATGCAGCAGGGACTCTCTTTTGTGTGCTCACACCAGTATCATAGTCAGAACAGGCAGGGGGTGATGTGTGACAACTCTCTCCTCCAATCCTGGCCAGATGATTTTGCCAGGAACTATGTTCAGCCCACTTTTTAGACTGAGCAAATAGCTTGTTTCTTCAGAAAGGCCATTTTTTTAAAATTTAGAATTTCTCTATGCTCCCATGGAAGAGAAATTAGAAAGCCCACATCTGTGCCCTCTACTCACCTGAAAGATTGATGACATCATCCTCCCCTCACTCCACCACGTCTGTAGTTTACCCTGAAAATTAAAGCACACCCCAGCTCACTGGATCACAGCCCTCCAGCCTTGTGCAATTAACCCAGAACCAAACAGGGAACTGGGTCATTGGTTCTGTTGTTGCCTGCCTTTAAATATTCCATTTATACCGATGAAAACATAAAGGCGCATCCAATGTAAGCATACTTAAAACATGAAAATTTGTTTACATAAATCTGGGAGAAATGAACTATTACTTTACAAATTGATTCTTTGCACCTTAAAAATGGAATTACAACATTACACAGTTCTTTTGTTTAGATAGGTTTCCAGTAACATTTCTATTACAGTTTATTACACATAAAAGCTCTTAAGAGAAAGTTGAGAGGCTTGAAAGAGCCATGTGCAAGGGACAGGGGACAGAAGGCCTTCAGAGTGAAGCTGTTACACTGGTACTTCATGGTATGAAGGACTCTGACCTCCAAAGGCTGCAGTGAGATCTTCATTACTTTCCTCGGCTCTGCTTCCTGACAAGTAATATTTTATCACAAGGGATTCAGTTTCCAGCACCATATAGCAAGGAAAAACCACTTTAATACAGGCTGGCATTTCACATAGACCAGCTGATCTCTTTCTTGCTGGCTTAATGCTTGGCAACAAGCAATGACTCTTTAAAGTACCTGCCATCCAGTTTTACCTCCAGTTACAGGTGCAAAGCACTATCATGCATTTCCTTCTGTGTTATATGGTGAGAAACCCAGGCAGAATTGGGCCCAGAAAAATGCCCACGCGCAGTAATCACTAATCACGCAGCTATTCCACACCAGAAGCAAATGGCTTAAAGAACAGCAAATAATAGAATTGTAGTACAATGCAAAAATGTCCTACAAAAGGGCCTTCAGAGTACAACACTGACAGGCAGAAAAAGCCTCTGGGTAGAGGTCTACTCTGTTCTCAAACTTGCACTGATATCCAAAGAACTATCTATTTTTTAGGGTGGCTGTAACAGCAAATCAGATGAATCTTGGAGACTTCAGCCAAAAAAGATCTAAAACCTCAAGATGTTCACATCTTTTTCCTCAGTTCTACATAGCAGAACAAAGGGAAACTGAGGTTTGTACTGACCTCCACCACAAGTGGCATCTCTGCTTTGGGTTAACCTTGAGATGGGAAAACAGGCCACGCCTCCAGGAAGGCTGTAGTGAAGCAGGGCCCAACATGTAGTTCAGTGGTATAGTGCTTGCTCAGCAGAAACAAGACTGGGGGGGTTTCAGCCCAGGGACAACCAAAGACAAAAAACAGTCAAGCTCTTTTTGCAGTTAGTCCAAATAACACAGTTGATTCTCCAGGACAGAGGCTCATTGAAGCAAGCCCCCATTCTCCGTAAGAATCCCCTAGGGCCTGCAGTGGAAACGATGCCACAGGCACTGTGCTGAGTGGGGGTCTGTTCCTTTCCACCCTGTGGGGCACAGTAGTGCTCCACACTCACTAGTAGCCAGCGGGCTCTACTTCACAGGGCTCTGCTGTCCCCATCAGGGAGATGTGGAGGGAAACTCAAGTGACAATTTCTGTGGCTTTCATCTTCTTTCCTAAGTTCCAAGGTCCTCGAGGGTCCAAGTCAGCCTCATAGATAACATGAAGCAAAATGTGGTTCCTAGACAACACAGGTCTGTGGTCAAGTTGGGTCCACACGGAAGGCAGAAACTGGACCGCAAATGTATCTTGGTGCTCATTTGCAGTATTTGACAGTGCATGAGGTAGGAGAAACACTAGGACTAAAGGGACAAACCCCGGCTTTGTCATGACACTTCAGCAACCCATATGAGAAGAGTAGTTTTCACCTAAGTGGGATCAGTCAAATACACACCTGCCTGCCATTCCCTTCACTCAGACAGAGCCGCTGCCTCATTAACGCTGCTGTGTCAGGGGCTTGAGGGTGGTGTTATTCCCCAAGAGAGCTCTATCCAGGCAAAGGCTTCATTTAGCAGCAGCACCTCCTGCCTCTCTTGTAGCACCAGGAATGGACCTATGGCCTTGAACACATTAGGCAAAAGCTCCACTACCGAGCTATATAACCCAACCTGGCAAGTGTCCCTTTAAAAGCTTATTTCTCAAGGAAGATGAGAACTGAGACAGTTGGTATCCTGTTCCCATCTCAGGGGGTGGGGAAACAATTTGGATACTAAAAAAGGCCAAATTGCTGTTATTCCAGACTATGCACTGGAGACTATTCTTTCCTGTTGGCCCCAGAATCTCAATCAGACAAGGACAAGACATCACAACTGCAGGAAAACTGCAGACAACTAGGTCATTCTTAAAGAGATTTAATAATTTGAATTGCATAAAAGGGGATAGTACATCATTTAAATCTCTGCTACAGCACAAGCTGCTTTTTGTTGGTGGTGTTTTATTAAAGACCCACTTACTCTACCCACTTTCAGGTTTATGGCTATAGAATGTGAGAGGAAAACAAACATTAGCAACAGAATAGAAAAAAGAGTGTTCTGTTCTCCAGGTCGCCCTCTCCACTGCAGAATGGCTCCCTTTGCAAAGAAAAGGAAAGAAAATGGCTATAAGCTACCCACAACCATTGACGATCCAGAGAGTTAGACAGGAAAAGAGACCAGAAAAACAGAGCTTGGGTGTTCAAAAGCTTTCCCTCAACGCACATGCTAAACATGGCCCTCCATGAAGATGAATCTTCCTTTGAGTTCCTTCCAACCTCTTAATGTTAAACCAACTTTCCCTGTCAAGTAAAATATAGTAAAGATGTCATTTCCAAAAGGAGGTCTGGTTTGAGCACTGGAGTGATTCACCAGCCTTCTGAGAACCTACTTAAGAAGAGCATTGCTTTAGGGGAAAGTTACAGGGCCTGAAAACTGACAGCTTTTTTACCAGGTCCACCGAAAAGGGCAGGTTAAAAACAAGAATCCCCTCATACTGTCTGGAGGCTAACACTCACTGCCAGACAGAAGCCAAAGCAAGCCCTTCTGGGTCTGCAAGCCCACAACGTGGAGGGGCAGAAGAAGCTGTCCTCCAACGGCTCTAGTAACCAGCATTTAGTGCTATATTAGGACCCAGGATTTATTCCACAATATGAACTGCAACACTGGATACAAGCTACCAAAAAATTGAGGAAGAAGGAATGGGCAGGGAGGAAGCCAAAATACAGCGGTGGCAGTTACTTACAGAGCAGTCTCTTTTCTACATCACTAGTTCATCAGTGACACTAGAAACTAGACATTTGTGTTCTGTACATCAACCAATTGCTGAAGCACCAACACACTGTTCAGAAGTTTGTTTTGTTTTGTTTTAATTCCAGCCACTGAAACCAACATAGAAGTTATTGCTCAGATAAATAAACCTAGTCTACGAGAAAAAAAGAAAAGTAGATAAAGAAACAAACAAAAACCCCAAAAGTGAAAAACTTAAAATTCCCCAGTATGGTAACAGAGTAAACAAGAGAAAGATTCCTCAATTGAGGATTTACTGGAACTTCTGGTGCCCTTTCTGGGCCCTGAAACTGAGTTGGACTCTTAGGCCGGTAAATCCCAGGCAGAGGTACAATTTTAATGCTGTACATGAAAAGGTGCAAGCTTCAACGCCTTCCAAATTGGTGGAAACCCCTGCAAAAAACAGTCAGCATTTCAAACCTCAACAACCACAAACAGCTCTTAAGGAAAAAAATACAAAAAGTGTCAAAAATTTTTTTCGTTGTTTTTTTCTTTTTTTCAAAGAGTTCTGGAAAAATGATCCCATAAGGAATAGAAATAGCACCGTACACAGGCTGGCTTGAATACCAGTCCTGTAGCTTTGCTGAGATTTGAGAAAATCATCTTGGTTGGAGTCTTGAATTACATTAAGTGGGGTGCTTGTTTTGTTTTCATTTTCGGCTTGGCGCGTCCTTCCCAGTACAGCGCACACAGATGTAGTCTTCCTTCTCTGCCATCTCTGGAGAAACACCAACACAGACCTGATGAAACCACTGATTGCAGCTGCCATCACACTGGACCCAGTCCACCTGGTTACAAAGAGTGGGGAGATGGGGTGTTCAGAGGAAAACTGCGATTCACACTCAGGCAGGCCAGCCTCGCGATATTCAGGCCGTTTGTCACTAGCGGCCACTGTCCCACCACCGGGACCTCTGGCACAACAGCCAGGCCACAGGAGTGTAGCGGGCCTGCCAGCCAAAGCACCCAGTCAGAGTCATTCTTCATGTCGTGACTGCTTTGGGTTAAGACCGTGCTGCCTTGTGACAGTAAGCAAAGGGCATTACATCAGCATCCCTCCCACCTTCTTAGCGCCTGGACGGTGAAAGCTGGAGGAGCAAGAGAAGGAAAAAGGGAAGAACAAGAGTTTTCTTCAAGAAAGGGAGGAGACCCCGGAACGATGGTAAGAGCAGAGATATCAGTGGGGAGGACTGAGCAATCCGTTCAGATCAGCTCAAAGCAGATAAGCAGAAGAGAAAGACCCAGCGAGACGAGGTCTAGCTTACAGGGTGTCTGAGCTAAGGGAAAGCACGTCCTCTACAGCCCAAACCTCACTGACCTCATCTCCTTCTGGCTGCAGACAGCTCACAGCTGGACAGATGGCATCTTCGTCCTCAGAGTCCTCCTGCTCGGAATAGGATGTGTCTGAGGGCAGGGAATGGGTGTCGGCAGAGCGGACTAACTCACAGCTACGCTCCCTCTCTAATCTGAAACTGTTTATGTCCCTGGGGTGGCTCAGTTTTATTTTCTTCTTTTTGGGGGTCCTCGTTTTCTTGACTCGATCCCACCGCTCATTGGAGAGGCCTTCTCTGTCCAGGCGTCTCTTCAGTTTCCTCTCAAGACTGCTGATTCCATCTCGCTTTCCCCGGCAGCAGTCACTCTGGATAGAAGATGAGCAAGTTCAGTTTCAGGCAAAACGTGTGAAAGAGAAACCAGAAAACCCTGCCGGACATCCTGACCTGTGTCCTAGCGATGACCACGCATCCCACAGAGGGCACAGTTTCAACTGAACCTCCTCAGTCCTCACTGAGCTACCAAAGAAATAACGAAAAAAGGACCAGCACCAGGAGATGAAAGATACCCAAAGACACTTCTTTTCACCAAATCCATAATGGCTATTGTAGAGTTTATCTAGGAATTTCCAGCTACCCTTTGTTACCCAGGCTCCTAATTAAGAACATACATTCCCACCCTTTACAGAAGTGTATTAACTGAACATAATCCATAATGTAGCTAAAATATTAGGTACTGTAATGAAAAATGCCAGCTACTAGCTTTCATGCTATCTTTTGTAAGAATCTTTGCTAACATGGATGGCACTGTTGTTCCTAGTACATCTCAACACTTGGGGACCTTGAATGACAGGTCATTTAGTTCCCTAGAAGGAAGCAGTGGCAACTCTGTTGAGACACAAGATGTTCTAACGTAACCAGATAACCCTCAAGTGAGTGGCATTCAAGGCGCGCATCCACACACCTCCCATAGCGACCTTAACCTTGTCAGGTCTGGAGGACTAACAAAAGGTGTGCTACGCAAGGCTGACTCTAGAAATAGATGTCTGAAATATTTATGAAGCAAAATGTCCTCCAAAACTGTAATTACATTTTTAACATGACAGTGTTTTTCTAATCCTCCTTCACATTATTATGGAGAGTAACGACGATGGGAATGATGCAAAACACCTTTCTAAAAGGAAAAAAAATTTCACAGCAGCTTGAAATGACACAAGCTCAGGACCTGAGCCCAGCATGCAATGGCTGACATCCAGTGCCTGTCTTCTCACCAGCAGCCTTGCAAACAGAGCCGTGAGGTACTCAGCTTGCATCTTTTTGTGGATCAAAGCATCAGCTCTGTCACCAAGTTACTGAAGTGGAGTAACCCCAAAGAACACACCAACGCTACAGCTCGCGTAACAGCCTCGTGGCCGTTCACTCACCTTCTCACTGCTGGGTCTAACTGGCGAGCTTCGGTCAGTCTGATGAGCAGGGCTTGGCTTTGCAAGGAGAGTCTGGTAAAGTTCCTGAATTTCAGGAAGGGATACCTGGAGCAACTGGGCTTCCATCAACAGTTCATTCACTTCCGGAGTGATGCCTATTCAAGACCAGACCCAATCAAAATGATGACAGACGCTTCACAAATGCACACTGAGGCCTGTGAGAAACACAAAAACGCTGCCCCTCATTCCCACCTGCTCCTTAAAATGCATTCAGTTCAACGGGCTCACTTAACCTAATTAAGGCCGTAATTCAAGAGTCCAAACTAGACTGCACAAAACTTCTGCTTCCCAGCGAAGTACTAACCACACCTGAGTCCCTGCCTGGCTTATTTCAAATATACAAGGGATGCCGCTGGACCTCTGCCTTGACCACAGCAAGTTGTAGCTCAGAGCACGGAAGGTCTGAGTGGACTGAGGAGTTCCGACCACAGGACTAGACACACTGAGCCGGTGTACTGAAGGTGAGAATGCTGGATACAACTTCAGGTGGAACTCATGGGGCCATCACTTACAAGTAAGAAAATCAAAGCAGGTCCTAAATATAGATTATCTCTAGGATCTTCCATTGGTATGTTAAGTAATGAAGCAACAAGGAAGCCCATGCCTCACTTAACACTGGGTGTTTATTACCTGACATGAGATACGGCCTTTCATCCCTAAAAAGGATGACAACACTTTCCTTTCTGTTATAAAGGAACTTTATAACAGAACTTTTACTTCTCACTTTTCTTTACAGTTATAAACATTCAAAGAAAAGCCTCTACTATCTAGCAATCCTTAATTTAAAGATAAAGTTCTTTATGGTACCTTATCATAGGCAACAAAGGCGTAGTACAAAATGACCAATTAAGATACAGCCTTCAAAATGGTAATAATAAAATACAAACCGTGTAGGGGGATACAACACTGTCCAGTAGAAAAGGGAGAGTGTAAATATGAGGTTCGGTTGTCCCAGTCAGCAGGCAAAGAAAAGGATGTTGTGCCAGGAGGTTGAGATACCTAATAAAAGAAAAACAACTTACACAACAAGGCCTTTGCAGGGTAAAAATATTCTTACCAGTCCAATGAATGTAATCTGGGCTAGGAGAAACGCAAGGAAGAAAAAAACAAGACAATTTTTCCTAAAATGAAAAGATTCCCCTGGCAACTCAGAACTGGCCAATCAACTTGTATCTTCCAAGGGGAAAAAAAAAAAACCTTGAATATTCCCGCCCCCCCCCAGACAGGGTCTCAACTTCATAGTTCAGGTTGGCCCTGAACTCAGCTTCAAACTCACAGAAATCCTCCTGCCTCTGCCTCCCAAGTGCAGGGATTACAGGCGTGAGCCACCACGCCCAAGTGTGGTATATGGTACTGACTGCTCGTGGGTGTGGCGTTGTTACATCTGATTACCAGGGATGAATTTGGCACTTTGCCTTGCAAGGCAGGTGGCAGGAACCACTTAGCTAAATCCCCAGCTCAATCTTTTAATTTTCTTAATAGAGATGGAGTGGAGGTGGGCAGGTGAAAACTGTTGGGAAATAGGCCACTTTCTCTGTTAAAAACAGATCTTACAAACATTTAATG